>PVLC010005745.1:0-13239 GCA_004027655.1 Graphiurus murinus
AGGAGGAGGAGGAGGAGGAGGAGGAGGAGGAGAAGAAAAGAGAAAAAGCATGTGCCCTTTTCTCCTTTGTACATTTTTATAAAACCACTTTGGCGGAGACTTATGAGCAGACCACTGAGAGCTCGTTAGTCTTCCTTTTGTCAAATATAAATCCCATCATTAGCAATCAGGGATATGCAAAAAAACTACACTGAGACTCTATGTGACTCCAGTTAGAATAGTAATCATCCAAAATACACACAATAATAAATACTGGTGAAGAGGTGAGGAAATAGGAACTCTCATATACTGTTGATGGGATTGTAAATTAGTACAACTACTATAGAGGTTAGTCTGGAGGCTCCTCAAAAGTCTAGGAATGGAACCACCATATGCCCTAGCAATCCAGTCCTCTGTATCTTTCCAAAATAATTAAAGTCAGAATACTATAGTGATACATGCATATTCATGTTTATAGCAGCACAATTCACAACAGCCAAATCATGGAATCCATCTAGGTATCAATGGACAGATGAATGGACAAAGAAAATGTGGTTTATAGCCGGGCGTGGTGGCGCACGCTTGTAATCCCAGCATTTGGGAGGCTGAGACCGGAGGATCTGGGTTCGAGGCCAGCCTCAGCTACCTAGTGAGGCACACCGCAACTTAGTGAGACCCTGTTTCAAAATAAAGAATAAAAAAAATAGGGCTGGGGGTATAGCTCGGAGGTAGAACGCCCCTGAGTTCAATCCCCAGTACCGCAAAAAAAAAAAAAAAAAAAGAAAAAAGAAAATGTGGTTTATACACACAATGGAGCTTTACTCAGCCATAAAGAACAAAATGATACAAAATGATGTCATTTGCAGGAAAATGGATGGAACTAGTGAATATCATCCTAAGTGAGATCAGGCAGTCTCAGACAATCAAGAGTTATATGTTTTCTCTCATATGTAGAAGCTAGAGAGAAAATAGGAAATATGAGAGACTTCAGATAAGTAAGGAGAGAGACCATTGGAAGGGACTGGGGAAGGGAGGTGGGGAGGGGCAAAGGAGGTTTGATGAAAGAAACAGTTCAAATAATGTTATATCCATATATAATGGTATCACTGCCAAGCTCACTCATATGTATGAGGAGAGAGGAAGCAGAAATGGGGTGGGATGCAGAGGGAAATACACCAGGTGCTTTGTGCATGTATGTTTGTATCACTTTGAATCTCACTATGGTGTATAACTACAATGCGCCAATAAAAGTATGTTAAATGTATATAAATATCACTTTATTATTCCCATTTTAAAAGTGCAGTTGTAGAACCAAAATACAAACAAAACAAATCCTACCAAATAAAATAATCTCACAAAAATCATCCGAAGATATTTAACCTCTATAATAGAGCTATATTCCCTCCCTCCCTTCCTTCCTTCCCTCCCACATTCCCTCCCCCCTCCGTCTTTCCTTCCTTCCTTCCTTCCTTTCTTTTCTCTCTCTTTCCCTCCCTCCCTCCCTCCCTTCCTCCCTCCCTCCCTTCCTTCCTCCTTCCTTTTTATGATACTGGGGATGGAACCCAGGGACATCTATCTCTGAACGACACCTCCAGTCCTATTTTATTCTTTTCTTTTATAACAGGGTCTCTATAACTTGCTGAGAGTCTTGCTAAGTTGCTGGGGCTGGCTTTCAACCTGCGATCCTCCTGTCTCAGCCCCTCAAGTGCTGGGATTAGAGGTGTGTACCACCATGCCCGGTTTATATTCCTTTAAGTTTTTATTGACTTGGCTTCATAACTGATGTCATTGGTATCCTCGGAATGCCAGAAACTTCAGCAATATAACCTTTTCTGTGTTGTTAAGCTGGTCAGTACAGTAGATGGATCAACTAATAGATTGAATCAAATCAAAATATCAGTAGAGAAGTCTACAGGTTTGGTGGGGAGAAGAAAAGAGGAAAAAGTGCCACTGAGCCTTACCTACACAGTCATATCGGCCACTGATATATTTCAGTTCAAAACCGATATGACATTTGCAGTAGTAGCTCCCAAATGTGTTCACACATCTTCGGTTGTAGGGGCAGACGGTTCTTGAAGAGGCACACTCATCGATGTCTATAGGGTGTGTGACCAGAAGGTGTCAGTGATAGCAAGACAAATACCCCCAGTACACACCCACATGCACTCTCTCCTCCCAGCATGCACTGTGCATGCACATACACAGATATCTCACTTGGAAAATTGATTATCTCTTTGTGTGTTTCTATCACTATATATATGTATTTTTTTTCTAAGAGGCATCACCTTGCTATAATGAATGTTACTACTTATATTCACACATGCTCTCATGTTAGGCCCTGGTTCTTCTGGGGCAGGGGGTGTATGTCTGTTATATTTTATGACATATCCAATCTTTAAAAGTAGAGTCAGCCACACTTCGACCAAACCAAATACGCAGACATTTAAGATTTGCATTTCACAAAAGAATTAGTTCATTAGCAAGCACCTCCAAGGCTTTTGCAAAATTCACTCAAACAACAGAAATGTGTTACATAGGAATGTACTTCTGCATAAATTGTGGGTCAAGTGAAACTGTATAAGGATGTAGGGATTTTTTTTTGTACTGGAGATTGAGCCAGAGTCATTCTAACTTTGAGCAACACCCCCAGTAACCTTATTTTAGTTTTTATTTGGAAACAGGGTCTAGCTAACCTTCTGAGGTTCTTGTTAAGTTGTTGAGGTTGTCCTTGAACCTGTGATCCCTCTGTCTTAGCCTTGCAAGTACTGGGATAACAAGCATGCACCATTGTGCCTGGCAGGATGCAATTTGGGTCAACAAAGTGTGTGTTCCTTTTCTACCATTGAGAGTGACATTGCAGAGGTGCTGCCAGCTATGTCAACCAATCCATCAATAATCAAGCTTTGCTGTAACTTTCAGACATGCTTTGTTATCCTTTTGAACCTGTGGCTAAACATACAAGTTGTAGCTGGCTTATTGTTCTTCTTGCATTCTTTTTTTTTGCGGTACTGGGTATTGAACTCAGGGACATTCTACCTCTGAGCTACACCCCCAGCCCCATTTTTTTATTATTTATTTTTGAAACTGGGTGTCGCTAAGTTGTGGAGTGCCTCACTAGGTAGCTGAGGCTGGCCTCGAACCTGGATCCTCCGTCTCAGCCTCCCGAATGCTGGGATTACAAGTGTGCCCACCACGCCCAGCTCCCTCTTGCATTCTTAAAAGAGCAAATATTTAGCTGGGCATGGTGGTGCACGCTTGTAATCAAGGTACTTGGGAGTCTGAGACAGGAGGATCCCAGGTTCAAGGACAGACTCAGCTAGTAGTGAGCCTCTCATCAACCTATCAAGACCTTGTTTCAAAGTAAAAATTAAAAAAATAGGGCTGAGGGTACAGCTCAGAGGTACAATACCTCTGGGTTTAATCCCCAACACCCCAAAAAATGTCAGATTGACCACAATTATTTTTAGTGATCACCTTCATGTAAATCATCTCTCCCTTTCAATTAAAATAGCACCCGACAAATCAGAGGAGGGTAGAAATTTGGAATTACTTTGGCCAAGATTTAGCCTTGTCATGTAAATCTTACTATACCAAAGAGTTCTAAATCCTGGGTACCTAATTAAGTCTTTGATTACTCTCAAACAAAAGACACAATGTTAATTTACATGTATATATTTTTTAAATTGCTTAACTGATTTAGGACCTATTTGCCTGGCTGAGCTTACTAAATCCAGTTTATCAAGTTATGTACATTTAGGATAAATAAACATTCAGCACCTTGACTGAAAAATATTTTCACTGCCTTGAAAAATATTCTCAAATCATATTACTATTTGCTTATTTAAATTAAAGAAGAGAGCTGGGCATGATGGTACATGCCTGTAATCCCATACCTGTGAGGCTGAGTCAGGAGGATCACAGGTTCAAGGCCAGCTTCAGCAACCTAGTGAGGCCCTCAGGAACTTAGTGACCCATTGTTTCAAAATAAAAAAATAAAATAGGACTGGGATGCAGCTCAGAGGTAGAATATGCCCCTGAATTTAATCCGTAGTAACTAACACACACACACACACACACACACACACACACACACACACACACATACACATACACACACAAGAACTTTTAACATTCTGGTTTGGTTTGTTATTCCTTATTAAGACTATGTACTAACTTGATCTAAATGTTATATCTGTTTGGTGCAATATAATTAAGTGTTATCAATATATACAATTTGGTGGTTGAACATAATTCAAATCCACAAAGGAACCAAAGCACAAAATGAATAGAGTGCTATTTTCCTCACTGAGGGTGTCCTGGGGATCAACCCAGAGCCCCCTAACTCTCAAATTTTCCCTTCCTCCCAAAGGTTTTTTGCTGCACCTGTGACAATCTGGTCAGATCCCCATCTGGGCCAGTCATGCCCCCGAGCAGCTTCCCATCAATGAAGGGCAGAGATGGATGGAGAAGTGTCAAGCACCCTGGCCCCAGAGGGACCATCCAGAGGCAGCTCCCCCAGTCTCTCAGAGGTGCCCATCTGTCCTTTAGCCTGCTCATGCAATTGACCCGGTGCTGGTGACTTCCTTTCCCTGGGTCACCTCTCTGATCCTCAACCATTGTTTTCTAGGATCACCTCCAAAACCAACTACTTGCTAAGCTTCTATGGAACCCCAAACTAAGATACAAAATATGACAAAGGAGAATAGGAAACCAAAGTTCTAAGACATGGGTTCTATTAACTTCAAAGTTATGAATGAAGGCTTTATGTGTTCCTTGATTAATGTATTCATATTCTCCAGTCAGCAATAATCAGGAATATATACTTTATATAGTTTAGAGAAAGTTTCAAAGATAATGTGAGGCCAGATGTAGTGGTACATGCTTGTAATCCCAGTACTTGGGAGACTGAAACAGGAGGATCACAGGTTTGAGGACAGCCTCAGCCAGCCAATAGTGAGACTCTCATCAACCTAATGAGATTATTTCATTTCAAAATAAAAATATAAAATAGGGCTAGGGGTGTTCAGAGGTAGAATGCCCCAGAGTTTAATTCCCAGTACCACGAAAACAAAAAAAAAAGGAAGAAGAAAAAAAGATAATGTGAGGTTGGTCATATGTGAACTCAAGCAAAAGAATAAGTAAATACATTTTCTAGGAAAATATTAGGTAGAACTTGGCATAAGGTCCATGGCCCTTAGGACCATATTCATTGAAGGACAATATATGAGTGGTAGAGTTTCTATAGAGTGGTAATTGAAACAAAATATGCATGGTGAATGTGCTAACATAACATTAATTACCTTCATGTTTTTCCACTATGGCATTATGCAATCTGATATACTAGAGAAACGCTCTTTCTAGCATCCCCAAGTATGTTTAAAACATAAATGGCTAAACACATCATATCAGAAATGGACATAAGTCTGTTACAACATCTAGTCAACAAACCAACTGTGATCAATGAAAAAGGAGTTCAGTAGAGGGGGAGCGGAGGGAGGAGAAGGAATGGAGATGATTCCTGCTGTTCTACCTAGACAGACTCTTCCATTCGGAGCCAGGTGGAGTCCCGAGGATGGACATAGACACCGCGGTCCTTCCTCTGTGTCTTCGCAGCCATACTGGCAGTTTGTCCTGGCACACGTCCTAGAGTCTGCAAAGGTAGGCAAGGATTAGCCTGTCCCTCCAAAGATGATAAAAATGCTTCCTAAGAAACTACCTCCCCATTCTGGGACATTAAATGGAACATGTGCAATAGCATTACGGGACAAGTGTCATGTCTGAATCCCAAATGGAGAGCCAAAAGGATCTTTGCAGGGATGGTGTCTTGGTGGCCCCCAGGGTGTAACTCGCTCTTGATCTATTTTGTGGCTCAACATGGTGAACTTGGCTGTCTGTAGGTAGGGAATACAGCTGCCAGACTCCATCTCTGTCTTCTCTTGTGTGTGCTAATGTTGCTGCTTTTTTTTTTTTTTAAAGATGGATAGTTTATTTATTTATTTATTTTACTTTTATTGGTGCATTGTAACTATACATCATTTTGAGGTCCAAAGTGATAAATTCATATATGGACATAGCTTTATTTGAACTGTTTTCTTCCTCAGCTCTTCTTTTTTTCCTTTCCTCCCCTACCTCCCACAATCACCTCCCACTATTCCACTAGTCTCTCCTCACTCTTTGTTTCCTATTTTTCTCTTAGCTTCCACATATGAGAGAAAACAGATGACCTTTGACTTTCTGAGACCAGCTTAACATAATATTCCCTAGTTTTATCCACTTTCTTGCAAATGACATGATTTTATTTGGAAAAAATACACACTCTTATCTCGTAAGCTTGCTTCCAAAGGGAGGAGCTGGGTGACTAGTGGTGTAGGGGCACTTAGGCAAAGAGGAACAGCATAGGGAGGAGCCCAGGCCAGTGAGCCATGCACCAGGCAAGATGTTATAACCTTGGGAAAGCTTGGGATGGGTGGGCAATCTGGCGGCTAAAGGCACAGGTTCCACGTTTGATGGGGGCTGCAGGGCAGTGGGGAAGAGAGACAGGGAGACAGGAGGGGAGGAGGCAAGGCAGACCGGGAGGGTGGGTTTGCCTTTCAGCTGCAATCTAAAACCTGAAAAGCTTTCCCTCTCCATCAGTGAATGGATATAGACGCTTTTCCTCCCACAGGACGTGGGTTTTCCTTTATCACAGAAGGGCTTTTCTTTTCAGGAATGTGAGTTGGAATGTATTTCCAAAGAGAGTCACTAATCTTTGGGAATGGGGCAAGGGGGCGTGAGAAAGGTATCTGGTGGGAAGGATTGATGTCCCGAGATGGCATGTAAATTTATCACCTCCCTACAACAATAAGCCCATTTTTGTCGAACGCGTTTAGTTTCAGGATGAAACACAACCCACCCCCTCCATATATATATACACAGATAGAGATATTGATATATAATTTATTATCCTCCCAACTAGTCTTTTTATTTATACAGTGTCTAGAAGAGGCAAATCCATAGAGACAGAAAGCAGATTAGCAGCTGCCCAGGGCAGAGAAAAGGGGGAGTTGGGGGGGGGTGACTGCTAACTGGTAAGGTTTTCTTTTGGGGTGATGAAGATGATCGTGAACTTGAGAGTGGTGGCAGTTGCATGACATTGTGAAAGTACTGAAAGTCACTGAAGTGTACCCTTTAAAATGGTGAAAATGATGAATTTCATGTTAGGTATATTTTACCATCATTTTTAAAGAAGAATTAAGTGCCCAAAGATGTTTTAGTCTGGGGAGACATTAGAGAATTTTTAAAAATCACTCAATGAGAGAAAACATGTGCCCTTTGATTTTCCGAGTGTGGCTGATCTCACGTAGCATAATGTCCTCTAGTTCCATCCATTTTCCTGCAAATGGCATCATTTTGTACTTTATGACTGAGGAAAACTCCACTGTGTGTATATATCACGTTCTCTTTATCCATCCATGTGTTGACTGACATGTAGATTGGTTCCATAGCTTGGTTGTTGTGAGATGTGCTGCTATACACATGGATATGCATGGATCACTATAATATTCTGACTTTAATTCTTTTTGGAAAATGCTGAAGAGTAGTATAGTTGGGTTATAAGGTGATTCCATACCTAGTCTTTTGAGGCACTTCCACAGTGATCTCCATAGTGGTTGTACTAATTTACAATCCCACCAATAGTGTATAAGAGTTTTTTTTTTTTGTGGTACTGGGGATTGAACTCAGGGGCATTCTACCTCCGAGCTACACCCCCAACCCTATTTTTTATTCTTTATTTTGAAACCGGGTCTCACTAAGTTGCGGAGTGCCTCACTAGGTAGCTGAGGCTGGCCGCAAACCCGGATCCTCTGGTCTCAGCCTCCCGAATGCTGGGATTACAAGCGTGCGCCACCACGCCTGGCTCCTGTATAAGAGTTTCTATTGTCCCATGTCCTCACCAGCATTTATTATTATGTGTATTCTTTTTTTTTTTTTTTTTTGCGGTACTGGGGATTGAACTCAGGGGCATTCTACCTCCGAGCTATACCACCAGCCCTATTTTTTATTCTTTATTTTGAAACAGGGTCTCACTAAGTTGCGGAGTGCCTCACTAGGTAGCTGAGGCTGGCCACGAACCCGGATCCTCCGGTCTCAGCCTCCCAAATGCTGGGATTACAAGTGTGCGCCACCATGCCTGGTTTATGTGTGTTCTTGATAATTGCCATTCTAATTGGAGTTACGTAGAATCTCAGTGTAGTTTTGATTTACATTTCCCTAATTGCTAAGAGAGAAAGTGGGAAAGAAAAGCGGACCTCATAAAAATGAGGAAAGAAACCAATAGAGTAGTGGAAGAGGATCGGGGGATGGAGGAGGGGAGGGAAAGGAGAGGTTTGGGGAAGGAAACAGACCAAATAATACTATATGCATATACACATGTATCACTATGAATCTCACTATCATGCACAATTATAATGCACCAATAAATAATTAATAAAATTAACTTATTTGTGGCTCTTCTACCTCTGAGTTATACCCCCAGCCCTATTTTATTCTTATTTGGAAATAGGGTCTTGCTAGGTTAATGAGAGTCTCACTACTTACTGAGGCTGTCCTTGAGCCTGCAATCCTCCTGTTTCAGCTTCCCAAGTACTGGGATTACAAGCGTGTATCACCATGCCCGGCTTTATAAAACTAATTTTAAAAGATCACTCAAATCAGTTTCTTTCCAAGCATCAAGTGGCAAAAGCCCAGCCTCAAACTTGACTGTGAAAGGCCTGGCTGCTCACACTTACTGGCACAAGTTTTGTCTGGCATGAGCATGTGGCCGCTGAGGCAGAAGCACTTGTAGCTGCCGTGTGTATTCACACACCTGTGCTGGCATGGCCGGGGCTTCACTCCGCACTCATTCACATCTGCAGGGCCAGTTCAAAAACAGAGAAAGGTTAACGGAAGCAGGAAACATGCAAATGAGAGTATTAGATGCCCATCTGGGGAAGGATCATTGTGTTGGCTTCCCTGGACCCTACCACTTGCGCTCTCACCATAAAATTCCATTTTGAGGGATTGGTGAGGATGTGGAACAAATGGATTGATCATTCACCATGGGAAGGAAAGTGAATTGATCTCAGCCTTTTGGAAAAATGGCAAATGGCAGAATCTCCAAAAGTTGGATGCAGACTTAACAATTCCACGACCTAGCCATTCCAGTCCTGGGTGTATACTCAATGGAAACATGAATTTGTGCTCACCAAAAAAAAAAAAAAAAATCGTCCACTTGTATGCCTCTACCAGCTTGTGCCTCACAAAGATGTATGATTACAGTGCATCAATACAAATATTAAAAATAAATAAAATCCAATCACATTTGCTTATTTAGTTGCTTTAAATAAATTATAGTATTTTATGTGAAAAAATGCACTAAAATGATTATACTGGCACTATTGTTAATATCCCTAAACTGGAATTAATCGAAACACTTCCCAACAAAAGGATAAATAATTTGCATATTCATACAATGTAATACTATATAGTAGATGAGCTTGAACCGAGTAAAACTCCAGGCAATAATGGCTGAATTTCACAAACATGATATTGAGTGGAAGAATCTGGATACATACAAAAAATCTATATGATTCCATTTTAGATAAAGTTAAAAAAAACAATGCAAAGCCAGGTGTGGTGGCGCAGGCTTGTAATCCCACTACTTGGGAGGCTAAGACGGAAGGATCTGGGTTCTCGGCCCACCTCAGTTACTTAGTGAGGCCCTCCGCAATTTAGTGAGACCCTGTTTCAAAAATAAAGACTGATAAACAGGGATGGGGACGTAGCTTGGAGGTAGAATGCTCCTGGGTTCAACCCTCATACCCCCTCCCCCTCCAAAAAAAGATGTGGCTGGTTTTGCTTCTGTAAAGATCCTCTCAGTGGGAATTTTCCAATCCCCTACCTAGCTGGACAGCTGAAACTCCCCTCTCTGTTGTCTGTCCCCTCTATCCCATCATCTCCCTTGCAGATCCCGACTGCTTCAAAAGTGGGAACTGGAGCCGGATGTGGTGGCGCACACTTGTAATCCCAGCATTTGGGAGGCTGAGACCGGAGGATCCGGGTTTGCGGCCAGCCTCAACTACCTAGTGAGGCACTCCACAACTTAGCGAGACCCTGTTTCAAAATAAAGAATGAAAAATGGGGCTGGGGGTGTAGCTCAGAGGTGGAATGCCCGAGTTCAATCCCCAGTACCGCAAAAAAAAAAAAAAAAAAAAAAAAAGTGGCAACTAGAAAAAGTTGATTGGACATAATGAGAAACCCAGGAATACCCCATTGCTTGGCCCTAACTCAGGTGACTCACTCATCTCTTGGAAGGAGCATTTTTGGGAATGACATCAGTGGAGGGCTGGGGCCTGTGACCACAAATGGATGTATGTGGACTTTGATCAGGCTGCTATGTGCAGAGAGGCTGTGGGAGAAACACAGATAGCCCCCAAGCTGGAGCCAACTGAAACACTCCCTCCTTGTTAATATTTTACTAGGACTTGAGAACTAGCATGCAAACTAATGTGGTCTGTATTCCAAATCTCTTGAGAAAGTATCTTGGTACAGAATCCAAAATATATGGAAAAACACGATTTTTGATACCACATCTCTGGCAAGGGATGCAGCTGACTTACACTTTTGAGCATATTATTCTTTGTTCTGTTTGGTTCGGTCGTATTTTGGTGCTGGGGACTGAACCCAGAGACTTTCTACCTCTGAGCTACACCCAAGACCCATTTTCTTATTTTTATTTTGAAATAGGATCTTGTTAAGTTGCTGAGGCTGGCCTCTAACCTGTGATCCTCCTGTCTCAACCTCCCAAGTACTGGGATTGCAAGCCCAGCCAAACACATGATTTATTTTTATTTTTACTTTTTTGCGGAACTGGGGGTTGAACCCAGGGGCATTCTTCCTCCGAGCTACACTCCCAGTCCTATTTTTATTCTTTATTTTGAAACAGGGTCTCACTAAGTTGCAGAGGGCCTCACAAAGTAGCTGAGGCTGGCTGTGAACGTGCAATGCTCCTGTCTCAGCCTCCCAAGTACTGGCATTACAAGTATTTGCCACCACGCCCAGCCTGAACACATGATTCTTGACACATCTCTCTCAAGCAGTTGGACAGCATTCTAAGAATCACCTTTGGGGCTCTGCTCTCCCAGCTGGTGGCAGGATGTAAGAGATTCAGAGGTGCCTCAGAGATCTGAGACTGCAGGACTGGAGGCTCAAGAAAGGCTACTCAGAGCATGCTGCTAACCTTTGGATGTGGCAGCAAGGGCTAGTGTCAAACCTGTGCCTACCTTTCGCTGAAACTCCACCTTTTTTTTTTTTTTTTTTTTTTTTTTCGGTACTGGGGATTGAACTCAGGGGCATTCCATCTCCGAGCTACACCCCCAGCCCTGTTTTTTATTCTTTATTTGGAAACAGGGTCTCACTAAGTTGCGGAGTGCCTCACTAGGTAGCCAAGGCTGGCCGCAAACCCGGATCCTCTGGTCTCAGCCTCCCAAATGCTGGGATTACAAGTGTGCGCCACCACACCTGGCTCCTGGAGCCTTTCTTAAGGGTAGCTGAACTTGGTTTGCATTAGCTCTTTATTCAATTTCATCATAAAACTGAGTCCTTCCTCCCTCCCTCCTTTCTCCCTCCCTCCCCCCTTCCTCCATCTTTTCCTCCCTCCCTCCTTCCTCTTTCTTTTTCTTCTTTTTTTTGTGGTGAGTGGACAGAACCCAGGAGCATTCTACCTCCAAGATACACCCGTAGCCCTATTTTAGTTTTTATTTTGAAATAGGGTCTCATTAAGTTCTGAAGGTCTCACTAAGTTGCTATGGCTGGCCTTGAACCCACAATCCTCCTGTCTCAGCTTCCTAAGTACTATGATAACAAGTGTGCACCACCACTCGGCTTGGGGACACATTCCTAATTATTGCAGGTTTCTTCATGCCAGCTTTTATCAACCTCTGTTGACATTTGAGTCTAGGTTATGATATGGTTATAATATGAAATAAAAGTGGAGACTCTCATTTATTAATTTATATCCTTTTCCATCATTGAAATTTTTTTTTGGTACTGGAGATTAAACCCAGGGGTATTCTACCTCCAAGCTACACCCCCAGCCCCTTTTATTTTTTATTTTGAAACAGGGCCCTGCTAAGTTTCTGAGGCTGGCCTTGAACCCACAAATCCTCCTGTCTCAGCCTCCCAAGTACTGAGATTACTGGCATGCACCACCAAGCCCAGCTCATCATTGAATTTTTTAAAAATAAAAATGTCCATTATTTAAGTAGTTTAAAAAATGGTAAAATTATGTATTTTTAAAAGGCCTTTTTATTGGGTATCTTGACAAAAACATTAGAATTTTTACATTTATCAAGGAGAGGAGATTGTATGGTAAATCTCATGCTGAAACCACATTTACTTAAAGATTCAACTAAATAACCTAAGAAACCCTGCGCAATATATTTCATCCCAACCCCTCCTGCAAAGATCGAATTTGTACTATGACCCTATTGTACTGACCGTGACTGCAGGTTTTGCCGGTGTATCCTGGAAAGCATCTACATTTGTTCGGTCCTACACACTCACCAAACTTGCATCTAGGTTCACAGGTAGCTGGTAAAAGAACAGAAGTGTTGACAGGGTGAAATGTGTGGGCACCTATCTCAGTCACTTTCTTCTTGGCAGACAACTCTTTGGGGACACAGAGAGGATGACCAGCTTCCTCTCTAGTCTGTTTCCACCTCTCACATACTGGACAGAGTTTTCCTTGAGAGAAGGCCACCCCTCACACCCACCATCCAAGGAGTATCAATTTGTTGTGCTTATTTGCTTAGCTAAGTCATGCCTCAAGTTGTGTTCAAATAAATATATAGCTAGTCAGTTTTGCATGCCAACACATTTGTGTGTGTGTGGTGCTGGGGATTGCATCCACGGGCATTCTACCTCTGAACTATACCCCCAGCTCTATTTTATTTTAAAATGGTCTTGCTAAATTGCTGAGGATCTTGCTAAGTTGCTGATGTTGGTCTCGAACCTGCGATCCTCCTGTCTCAGGCTCCAAAGTACTGGGATTACAGGCTGGTGGTACCATGTCCAGCTTAACACAAAACATTTAATAAGAGAAGAAGAGTGCCTGAGCCAGAAGAGACCCCTGAGGAACCCTGGGCAGAGGCCAAGATCCCTCCCCTTCTTTCTATCTCTAGCCTCCTCCCATCTCCTCCATATTTTCGTTCTCATTTTCTTTTGAATGATCAATACTTTTTC
>PVLC010005745.1:13339-74177 GCA_004027655.1 Graphiurus murinus
ACTGGGGATTGAACTCCAGGGGCATTCTACCTCCGAGCTACATCCCCAGCCCTATTTTCTATTCTTTATTTTGAAACCGGGTCTCGCTAAGTTGTGGAGTGCCTCACTATGGTAGCTGAGGCTGGCCTCGAACCCGGATCCTCCGGTCTCAGCCTCCCAAATGCTGGGATTACAAGCGTGCGCCACCACGCCCGGCTGATCAATACTTTTTCAACGCTATGCATTATCAGTTAAAGGAAATGACCCACAGATTGGAGGCAGGGCGATATCACCTCTAGCCCTAAGGATGGTACTCTAAGAATAATGATAATGACAATATAAAGAGATGACACGACCAAGGCAGGGTTTGTTTTTTGTGTTATTCACCTCTGTGTCCCAGCACCAGACACATAGTAGCCACTCAATAAAACTCCGGTCAATGAATAAGTGGTAAGAGAAACGACAGGGGTAGAATGTTGTAACTGACTGAGTGGGGAACAAAAATATAGTCAAAGATGATGGCTAGTGTGAGTCCTGCTCGCAGGGAGGAAATGAAGAGAAAATCAGTAGATAGAAGAAAGAAAAAAGGGAAATCCTAAGAGGAGAAAGGGAGAGGGATAAAAAACAATGAATGAGAGAGAAAGGTATATCGCGTATGGAGGGCTCTCAGCAATTTCTGAATCTAGTAGGTGCTCAGGAAATAGCCTCAGTAGGAAAGAACCACCAAGCAATTGCTCATGAAAGCTGTTTACTTCTCAGCCCTTCCATTCTCTGACTCCTAGTAGGTCCGTTTCTAAGCAAGTCCATTCCTAATGATCCTTTAATTACATACACTATTTTTTTTGGTTAATGTCACCATTCTCACAGTTACCTGAACTTGAAATCTCGTAATCCCTAGTTTTTCTTGTCCCCAACCCAATTGCAACAGCCTACCTCTATTTCTACCACCAATTCATTCATTGAACAATTGAACTAACGGAAACTGCCTTGTCCACAGACACCTAGGACATTGTGCTAAACCTGTCTCTCTCCTGGATTTCCCACCATTGTCTAAGATCAGGTGCCTCACTGCTGCAGGGGACTAACAGCCCACTTCCTTGTTTCTTGACAGGACATGCTCCCCTGGGGCAATTAACACCCCAGAGCTCCCTGTGGGATCAAGAGAAGCTAGTCAGTGCCTCTCTCTCTCTCTCTCCAGTTTTGGGGATTGAACTCAGGGACAGTCTACCTCTGAGCTACACCCCAGCCCTATTTTTTATTCTGAAGCATGGTCTCGCTAGGTTGCTGAGAGCCTCCTGGCTAAACTGATGAGGCTGGTCTTGATCCTGCGATCCTCCTGTCTCAGCCTCCCAAGTACTGAGATTACAGGTGTGTGTCACTACACCCAGCTAGACTTCTCATAAAACCACATCCCTATCTAGCTTCTTTCCCTGCTCCCTCATTCACCTATAGATTTCTCCTAAATGCAGCCTTCCAAGGAATATTTGTATAAGAATCAACTTTTTAGGCTCTGCTCCTGAGAAACGTGTCCTCAGGTTTCAACATTCAAGTGACCCAAAGCATAGCTCTGGCCATGCCACATGTCGCATGGACTCATCATGCAACCCTGGATGCCTCCTGAATAAAGGCCAGGTGTGTGATCAGGCTAAATCCACTGTGGTCCTGACCCTCATCTTCTTTTCAGGGCTTAGTTTACACTGTTCCCTAGACATAAACAACTCTATGGCCAAACTCCATTGCCTACCACTCAATAGACCTAGACCCTTTGCTTTCTGCCTCTTTATCTCTATTGTTACCCCTGCCTGGGGTCCCTTTCCCCACCCTCCAATCCTTCCCACCCTTCAAGGGCTATTATTTCCAGAATCCTTCATAGATTTCTCCAGTCACATGTGAACTTTGGCCCAACTTAAAAACACAGAACTTTGGCAGATGTCTCCTGGGTAATTGATCAGTGTTTTATTTTTTTTTAAAAGTAGGTATTATTTGGCTTCTATTCTTAACTTCTATTTACTATTTGGTTCCAAGCGCTTTCAGGACATGGACTTAAACATTTATCAATGTTTCTCCCCCAGCATTTAACATAGTGTTGTGAGCATGCTATATATGCAAATATTTTTGAATAATGAATGAAGTAATGGGTATAAAGCTTTTAACAGGGAAACATTTAATGGACCTGAACAAATCATAACTGAGAATATAGAGAAAGTTTTTCTATGTTTGGATTTTAATTTCCAGTGTCTTTTTGTTATGTGCTTGATGATACAGCTTTAAGTTCAGATGTTAGAGAAATAAATCTTTTATTTTTTAAGCCCTGAAGATCTCTTATTGTTCCCTGGAAACTGATTTCTGATGTGATCTGGACAGGAAAGCCCAGGATAAATGCCAAATAGCACATAGGAGAAACGGTGAATAATATCTTTGCTCTAAGGTCAAAGCTTAAAAAAGATGTTTTCAATTTATGGTAACTTTGGATCTTGGGACTTAAACAGCCAATGTACAAGGGCAAAGGGAAATTTAGTTTGTGTCCCAAATGGACAGAGATTGAAGTCTGCTTTACACAAAGGAAAAGCTCTTTAATTCTCCCCCAAACTCCTCCATTTGCAACTTTTCATTAGGGATTTGTTCACAGACAACTCTTTAGTCCATCTCCGTAAAGTGACAAACATTTTAAGGTTAATGATATGAAGTCATTCAGACCCTCCCCTGGGAGCAGAGTTAGTCAGGGCAGAGGTCAAGAGCTCCAGCATGCATGGAGAGAGGGCCTTGAGTGAAACAAAGAGGGAATAAATGGATGGAGGAGAAGACCTGTGCAGACTACGACCTGCGGTTTGCTTCTGCTTGTTTGGACAGGTTGACATGTGTTCTTTTTCCTGTGCAGCCCACACTCTGGCGTAGAAATCAGAAACACAGCCATCACTCAGGTGTGGTGATACATGCCTATAATGCCAGTACTTGGGAGGCCAAGACAGGAGGATCACATGTTGGAGGCCAGCCTCAGCAACTCAGCGAGACTGTTTCAAAATAAAAATGAACAATAAAAGAAATAAAATAAAAAGAGCTGGGGGTGTAACTTGGAGGTGAAATGCCCCTGAGTTCAATAAAAAGTACTAAAACAATAACAATAAGAACAACAAAAGAAACACAGTCATCAAGGATTAACTATCCTTGTTATTTGGTTCTTGGAGGGGAACACATGACTTTACTGTCAAGAAGGACCATGCAAATTGGTTGAAAATCTCAAAATCTGTATCTATATCTATTTATCTATATGATACAGATTTTGAGATATAAAAATCATTGCATTTTTTTTGAGGTACTGGGGATTGAACCCAGGGGCATTCTACCTCCAAGCTATACCCCCAATCTTATTCTTTATTCTTTATTTTGAAACAGGGTTTCACTGAATTGCGGAGAGCCCCACTAAGTAGCTGAGGCTGGCCATGAACCCGGATCTTCCTGTCTCAGCCTCCCAAGTACTGGGATTACAAGCGTGCACCACCACGCCCGGCAAATCATTGTAATTTAAAACCCAGATATGTGATTAGGGTAGCAGAGGTGCTGTCAGTCTCTTCATCTTGCAAAGCTTGCATGCTGAACATTTCGCCTGAACCTTTTGCCCTTGATCTTTCCTGTGCCTGTGGTATATAGTCCTCAAAAGCATTGAGAATGTGACTGGCTGTGTCCACTGAGGCCAAACTGCTCTGATCCAGTTAAAGACGAGCCCTTCCAGAAAGCCAAAGCTTGCCCTCATTCTCTCAGCAGTGACATGCCCAGGCTTACAGGTTTTATGGCAGTAGGTGCTGAGGTGTGACTTGAAAGAGATTCCAAATCATGTGTCTCACATGGTTTTTGCCCCGTTCCACTCAGTTGGCTTCAAATAAAAATGTGGTATGTTGTGTCTAGAAAAAGAATAAAGCCACACAATCTTCCCGTGACCTGGTACTTTTTTCTTTGGCATTAGGGGTTAGAACCAGGGGCATTCTACCCCTTAGCTACACCCCTGTCTCATTTTATTTTTAATATTTATTTATTTATTTATTCATTTATTTATTTATTGTGGTACTAGGGATTGAACCCAGGGGCATTTTACCTTTGAGCCACACCCCCAGTCCTATTTGGAAATAGAGTCTCACTAAGTTGCAGAAGGCCTTACTAAGTTGCTGAGGCTGCCCTTGAATCTGCGATCCTCCTGTCTCAGCTTTCCAAGTACTGGGATTACAGGTGTACACCACCACACCAGGCTCACCTGGTACTTAAATGAACAGAAGTCTGTCATGAGAGTCAATAGCCCTTTCTAAATCAATGGGAATTTACAAAGTATTTTCCATGGATGCCAAGTAATAAGCACATCTTTTAATGCTTACACTCTGTACCCTCTGAGGTAGGCACTACTTTCTCCATGTAGCAGAGGAGGAAATGGAGCCTTGGTGAGCTTCCCTAGCTTGCCCAAGGTCACTTGTGTCAGTGCAGTTCTTGATGCCCTTGATCATGACACCATAAATCCATTCAGGGTAAGGAGCCAGCTACCCTTTGAATTGACACGAGTCCCAGGGGTGTGTTCTAACTTTCTTTATCTGAGTGGGCAATGATGATCTTCATTATTCTAGCATCTACATGCTCTTGCCATCTCATCACATGGAGACCATGATGGCCGAAGGTTTTGTATAATATGGAACTCGTGGAAGCACATGAACAGTCTTCACTGTTTTATGGATTTCAGATATGATCAAGCTCTGCCCTTATCTATAGTCAATCCAGATATTTTTAGACTAGGTAGAGAGGAGGGGCAGGGACAGACCAGCAAAAAAGAAGGTAGCATAATTATTCCTAAAAACAGCTAACATTTTAATGCTTTTGTGGGATACACAGTCATGATATTATTCCATTCAATAGATAAAGGATGGGGGTTCAGACATTTGCCAATTGTTGGAGTTACAGGCACAGTGAGATCAGATTGCTAGTCCCTGTTCAGATAGTTAGCTAGGAGGAATATAGGTTTGAATCTTCTACACTGCAAGTGTTGGTCATTAAGTCATGTAAGACAAAACTCTGTGCTTATCTCTGCCCTCTCTGACCCTCTTGGAATTATCAGAGCTTCTCTGGAACACATCATCTGAGAAACCATGTCCAAGGTAAATTATGATTTCTTAGTTTCCAATTTGTGCAAAAGAATCATAAAAATACTTAAAATCTTTGCATATACACCTGGGTTCCTTACAATAATTTAGAAAATGGCTTTATATTTGAAAAAATGTGAGTAGCAATTATGGCCAGAGCCTATTGATTGAGTGATTAATAATTAAAATGTGTATTTCATAATAAATCAGTTAGAAAAAACTATCATTAGAAAAAATAATTAATTGGTCTATTTTTGCCCCTCTTGATTTCTCCAGATTAAACAAAACCAAAATCAGACAACCTGGTTGTATTTAAGAAGATAACAACAAAAAGAATTGACAAGACAGTCTCCTAAAATAAACATGTCTAGTATGATCGTGTCAGACACATTCTGAATGGGAGGAGACCTTAGTGGCACTGAGACCTTGGGTCTTGGTGGTTATCTATGTCCCCACCCTGGGGAAGTCACTGGTAATTTTGTGAGTTTATGGTGTCACAGATAGATAAAAACCTAAGGATATTGCCCAAGTGCCGGGTGGTCTGAGTTTTTACAAAATTTACCTTCGCAGACTCCTTTGCTGGTCTTTCTCCAACCATAGCAGCAGGATAGTTGAGTTCCATACTGACAGACCCCAGGCTGGCGTGCCAATGCCGACAACCCATGCTCCCTTGGGCTGCAGATAAAGAACCACACATTAGTATTAAAAACACAGAACAGAGTAACAGAGACTCTTTCCTGCTTCTGAAGGAACTGCAGAAATAGCAAATACCTGGCTAATTTCAACAGATCTGAGGTAAGTGCTACATTCCATTTTGAAAACCTGAATTTGGGGGCTGGCAACCTCTGCTACCATCTCTTGCCAGACTTCCTCAACAGTTTTGTCCGTTTCTTTCTTCTTCAAGGTTAAGAGAATTGGGATACATAACCTGTAAGACTAAGGCCCATGAAAGTGGGCAAAAAGTTATGGTTTGGGACTGCTAGAGTGCCAGATGTCAAATTTGTTTTGGGTGGGCACAGTGGCTACCCAGTTCTGGGGCTATTTCAGCACTGGGTGTACTAAAGTGACTCGCTGGCTGTGTGGCTTTAGCCCAGATGGAAGCTCTGTACTTTTACCTTATTGGCCACCTGGGAACCATCAAACAGACTGGAATCTGCCCAGTATGGACAGTTAAGAGCTCCAGATTTTTCTGCCAAGCCCTCTCATGTTACAGAGAAGGAAACTCCAGCCCAATGGAATGAAGTCATAGCCCCAACAGAGCCAGGTGTTGCGGACGCCAGCCCAGGGCTCATTCTCATTCCATATGACCTCTTGGAAACACAGTTTGCTAAACTCTTTAACTACGGTGGAAGAATCAGCAATCCTTTAACCATAAAGGGCCAGATGGTCAATATTTCAGACGTTGCAGGCTATAAGGTCTCTGTTCATGCAAAAAAGCAGCCATAGGAAATACTAAACAAAAGAGCATGACTGTTTCAATAAAACTTTATTTATGGACACTGCAATTCGAATTTAGCACGTTTTTTTTTTAAAAAAATTGTAATAATTCGTGCATTGTAAGCATACATCTTTGTTAGGTACAGATCGATAATGACATATGTGCACACATTTCTCATTTGACCTCTTCCCCATTTCCCACCCCGCTCCCTCGCCCTCCCTCCCTCTCAAGTTCAGTTTAGTGAATGGTTTTTATGCGCCATGACAGTTTTTTTGATTCAGAGTCAACCTTTTAAAAATGTAAAAACCAATCTTAGCTCACGGGTCATGTAAAAATGGGGCCACCCACCTGGTCTGCAGGTTGTAGCTTGCTGGCTCCTGATCTAGAGGTCTAAAAGAAAGAGCCCCCTGTCCTCCAGCAAATTCCCTAAATAGTCCAGTCAGGAGGAAGTTGCTTGCAGGTTTACTTACTTAGTGTCTAGGCATTGGCTAGGGTTGCCATCAGACTGGAAGAAAAGACTTGCTTTATATATTTTATGGAGGGCTGCATTTGGTATTCTTCATGCATATTAAATATACTATTAAAATGTTTCCTGAGCTCTTTAACAGACAAGGAATGCGCATTTTCCCCTGTGCTTTCCGCTGCAGAACTGAGTTTTATGCTAGTTAATAATGTCTTAGTCAAGGTCAGACAGTTTAACAACCTTGAAGGTTTCCCTCACAGTCGACCTCTCCTACAGATTTAGTTTCTCAGGTAAGAGACACAACAATATGGTTTGGACCATTTTGTTAACTGAGGGCACAAACTGCAAGGGTGAGTTTATTATTTGCTTCTTCTTAAAGGGAATTTTTTATGCGTTTAAGTGGAATTCTTAAGTCCTTTACTTAACCATTTAGAACGTGGTTTCTCAACTTTTACATGACTGATATTTTGGAGCCAGATAATTCCTTGTGGGTCCTATGCATCGTGGGACACTTAGCACCCTATCTATAGAGGCCAGTAGCACACATCCCTCCAGTTGTACCAATCAAAAATGTCCCTAGACATTGCCAAATATCCTCCTGGAAGGCAAAATTGTCTTCCAGTAAGTACCATTACTAAAGCAAAACATTTATTTTATTTTGAATTATTTTTATTTTAATTTTTGTGTATGGGACTGAAAATTGAGCCCAGGGGCATTTTGCCACTGACTTAGGCATACAGAGTGCACTGATGAAAAAAGCTGGTCTTGGGTTTCAGATTGCTCACAGTCTGTTGTAAACAAATGCACTACAGTATAGGACAGCATGGTAGGTATCATTACAATGCTCTGATAGTTTTTATTTACAGTGCTAGGGAATGAAACCCAAGGTATTGTGCCATGCTAGGTAAGAGTTCTACCACTGAGCTTCATCCCCAGTCCTGATAAAGAGCTTTGACTGAGACATAATACAGCCATCTGTCACAACCTAATCTGTACATTACTAACAATTCTACAAGGGAAACCACAATCTTGATCTAAAATCTACACACAACTAACAATGCCCAAAGATGAACCCATGGGCTACTAAACATAAAGTGTACTGAGTAAATAAGTACTTTTCCAAGTTGGATGTGGTGGTACATACCTGTAATCCCAGTACTTGGGAGGCTGAGACAGGAGGATCACAGGTTCAAGGCCAGCCTCAGCAACTTAGTAAGAACCTTGACAACTTAGCAAGACCCTGTTTAAAAATAAAAAATAAAGGGCTGGGAGTGTAGCTCGGAGGCAGAACACCCTTGGGTTCAATCTCCACTACCACACACAAAAAAAAGTGCTAGTCTAAACACAATGGTGTCCTTAAGAATTTTTATATTTTGGCACTTTAAAAACTTGAGATATAATTCACATAACATAAAACTTACCATTTTTTTTTCGGTACTGGGGATTGAACTCAGGGGCATTCTACCTCCGAGCTATACCCCCAGCCCTATTTTTTATTCTTTATTTTTGAAACCGAGTCTCACTAAGTTGCGGAGTGCCTCACTAGGTAGCTGAGGCTGGCCACGAACCCAGATCCTCCAGCCTCAGCCTCCCAAATGCTGGGATTACAAACATGCACCACCACGCCCGGCTAATGCCTATGGTTTCTGTTATTGTTTGGATTTAGGATATTCCCTTAGAAGTCCTGGTGACAAGGTAGCCATGTTGGAGGCGGGGCTTGGTTGTTGAAGAGGGGTCCCTTGGGATTGAGAGGGGTATGGCCTTGGGATTATATATGATCCCTCTTTCCCTTGCTCTCTCTCTTGCTTCCAGCCTCTGTGGTGTGAAGGCAGAGCCCTTGTGCTCTCTCTCTCAGTGCCTCCTGATGCCGTGTCCTGAGCTCCGCAGACTTCACCTGGCCTAACATGGACTAAACCCAGGAAATTTCCAGAACTGAGAAAATAAATCTTCCTTCCTCCAAGTTGTCGTCATCAGGATTTTTGGGTCACAGTAGCAAGAGTTCTGACTGAAACTGTTTCCTTCCTGGGTTTGAATTCTGGCCCTATAACTATTACCTCTGTGACTTTCAGCAAGTTACTTCACTTTTCCAGGCCTTAGCTATCTCCTTTTTAGAATGGCGATAGCAACAGTATTTACCTTAAGGGATTTGTGCTAATGCAATTATTTAATATGTGTAAAGGGCTTTGAACATTGACTAACCCAAGAAATGCTACACAACTGATTGCTTTTATTAGTACAAGTAATAGGATTATTAGATGTGTTGACCTTCAGAGGAGAGCCATGTTTCCCACAGAAGGACCTGCCTTAGTTTCCCTACCGTGCCCTATCACAGGTGGGAGCATTCAGTGGGAATCATGGCCTTGTTTAAATGTGGTGATAGATTTCTAAGACCTCGTGGTTGGTCATGCTCCCTGCAATTGGAAGTCTGTGAGGTGTGTTCTCATGGCTGCCCCGGTTTCTATGTGATTTATTTTTTTATATTTGTAGAAAACAATTTTCACTGTAACAGAAGATTACCATAGAATTTCACCTTAAAGAAATTGACCTTATCCCAATACTTGGGAAGCTGAAATGGGAGGATCACAGGTTCAAGGCCAGCTGCAGAAACTTAGTGAGACTCTCAGAAACTTAGGGAGACTCTGTTTCAAAATAAAAAATAAAATATGGATGGGGGTGTAACTCAGAGGTAGAGTGTCCCTGGGTTCAATCCCTAGTACCAAAATGAAAGGAAAATAAAAGAAATAAACCTTAGCTATCATCCAGCTACAACATATTATTTTACACATGAAGAAGATCAAGCCAAGAAAGACTATTTCATTAGTATTAGAAGCTAGAGAAGAGCCAGGCGTGGTGGTGTACACTTGTAATCCCACGATTTGGGAGTCTGAGACCGGAGGATCCGGGTTCGTGGCCAGCCTCAGCTACCTACTGAGGCATTCTGCAACTTAGTGAGACCCTGTTTCAAAATAAAGAATAAAAAATAGGGCTGGGGATGTAGCTCAGAGGTAGAATGCCCCTGAGTTCAATCCCCAGTACCGAAAACAAAACAAAACAAAACAAAAAACAAACAAACAAAAAAGAAGCTAGAGAGGAACACATTTCAACATTTCATCTATCCATCTGTCTCCCCAAAATGTATTGGGTAATCACACATGCCAACTACAATTTTAAGCATGGAGACTATAGGAAATCTATGAGAACAGCCCCTGCACACCGAGAATATGAGAATGTGTATTCTAGGGGCAAAGATGGGTAATTAAACAGATAATTATACTCCAACATATGAACCCTGTCTAAGGGGTAAGTTTTGCAGAAGCTAGGGGAAGATGCAGGCATCATTAGGTTGGGACGGGTGGATGAAGGATTTTCTGGAGGAAATTGGTTCCAATATAATCTCTGTCGACTGAGCTGACGGGACTTATCCAGGTGATGTGGTGGGGAAGATGTTCTAGGTGGAGAAAGTAGCCACTAGGAGTCAGTGGACAGTGATAATGTGTTTGGAGCAGGGAAGTGAGAGGGGAATGGTGGAATGGGAAGGGGTGGAGAGATAAGCAGGAGCCAGAAAGAAAAGGCCTGTGTCCATGGGAAATATTTTGTCCTTTTGTTGTTGTTGTTGTTTTGGTACTGGAATTGAACCCAGCGACATTCTACCTCCAAGCCGTGACTCCAATCCCCCCCTTTTTTTAAAAAAAAAAAAATTGAAACAAGGTCTCCCTGAGTTGCTGAGGGTCTCGCTAAATTGCTGAGTTTGGCCTCAAACCTGCAATCTTCCTGTCTCAGCCTCCCAAATAACTGCAATTACAAGCATGCACCACTATACCCAACCATTTTGTCCATTCGTAAGGTCCCAGAGAGTTATAGAAGGGTTTCAGGCAGTGGGAAACACCAGGGGTTTTGCCACACACACATCAGCCTTCATAGAAGCAGGGTGAGCTCAATAAGCTCCAACAGGATTTCTGAAATGGTTAGATGTGAAGTCGCACAAAAACAAATGGAAATTTGTTGAAATATGATCTTTTTTTTTAAGCCTAATTAGAAATCAGCCCAGAGTCTCTGATACAGGTGGCTCAAGTTATTTTATATGTACCAGTCAAAGTCAATTAGTTTGAATTGCAAAGAATATGGCCTGGGGTTAAATAACAGGAGAAAGTTACCAGAAGATGAAATTCATATACTGTTTGCACATTACCACAGCTCTCCAGAGAAACCCTCTTTCTCCAGAGTGTTATTGCTTTCACATGTCTCACTTCAGGTGAAAAGGTGAAACCAAGAAATCTGAGGTGTAGTAATTTCTCCCATGTCCTCATTTTTTTTTCAGTACTGGGGATCGAACCCAGGGGCATTCCTCCTCTGAGCTACACCCCCAGTCCTATTTTTTATTCTTTATTTTGAAACAGGGTCTCATTGAATTGTGGAGGGCCTCACTAAGTAGCTGAGGCTGGCCGTGAACCTGGGTCCTCCTGTCTCAGCCTCCCAAGTACTGGGATTACAAGCCTGCGCCACCACGCCCTGCTCCACGTCCTCATTTTTGAAGGTATACAAAGCATCACTTATAAAACTCCAAAATGTTAATGACTAACACTTGGGTCATCAAAAACTTGTGAATAAAGTAAGATTCCTTATCCACTACCAGGAATTCCTTCCTACATCACAAATGCAACTTAGTCTTACAGCTCTGTTGAAAGATAGAATAAATTGGTTATCAAATCTAGCCATACTCTCATTTGTTTTAAAAATGCAAACGAAGCCAAATAGGGTGGTGAATGCCTGTAATCTCAGTACTTGGGGAGCTGAGACAGGAGGATTGCAGGTTCAAGGGGAGTTTCAGCAACATAGCAAGATTCTCAGCAACCTAGCGAGACCCTGATTCAAAACAGAAAATTTTAAAGAGGGCTGGGGTGTAGCTCAGAGGGAGAGTACCCCTGGGTTAAATCCCTGGTCTCTCTGTATCTCTGTCTCTCTCTGTCTCTGTCTCTGTCTCTGTCTCTGTCTCTGTCTCTCTCTCTCTCTCTCTCTCACACACACACACACACACACACACTACACACACAGCTTAAGAATCCACAATCAACTCAATTCATGATTGAAAATTATAAAGTGGATTCTGATACACAGACAACTACACAAGTCAGAAAACTCCAGTTCTGCCTCCAGCTGCTCTGTGGATGCAGAGACATGTTCTGAGCATATTTCCTAAAGGAGACCAAACAGCTTGAATTAACACTAGGGAAAAAAATCAGAGAAACACGAGTCCATAAATGAGTAACATAGTTTTTAATTACTGGGTATGAGGTTCACATATTCATCTCGTTTTAGGCGAAAGTTTCAAAGGGCCAGTCATAACTGGGATTTTACTGGTTTAATCATCAAATTCTACATCTGGTCACAAAGATGGAAAAATAGTTTCAAGGGGGAAAATCATTAGTAGACAGAATTGCTAATAATTAACTTAGTGATTTGTAGATGTCAGAGGACATTGTTATATTACACCAAGAATCCAGTTCTCTGTTCGAGGTTGCCAGTTTTTAAAAACACATGTATGAAGCCATTTAAAATTTTAGATTAAAAATTAAGGATTAAATATATTTATGTTTAGGTTGAAACAGTATGATCCAGAGGAAGGAAGGAATCCAGCACATGCAAGCGTGAGATAGAAGAGTGCATAATTTCATGAAAACTTAAAAACTGTTTAGGAAAAAAAAGCTTTAACTTTTATTTCTACACAGTTCTTGAGTGACATGCCAAGTTAATGTTAGCAAATGATCCACATCATTTTCCCAGCATCCTCTCCTTCTTCCTGTTCTTTGTTCTAATTCCATGCCCACTTGCTAGCTTTCCCATCATTAATCCGATCCTTCTTCTACTTTAAAACCTGGCCGTGAGTATTCCGGATAATGAAATTGCCATTTTTCTAAGTTGAAAATGACCCAATATCGGGACTTCATATGTTGCAAGTTAATGATTGTAGAAGAGAAGGTCGTGTGCTCACCAAATCCATCTTTGTCTCCTGATTACAAAACGACGCTACATTTCCCAGGGGCCTGCCAGTTAGGTAGAGCCGTGTGATTGGCCAGCAAAGGTAGGTAGGTGGAATACAGTCCACCTCCAGGCCTGGCTCACAAAGCTCCCACGGGATCCTCCATGTGTTCCTTTCCCATCTGTCCATTGAATAAAGGACAGTTTGTGGACCTGGAGGAAGATGGTATCCCAAGACAGATGGAGATTGATCCCATGTGAATGAAGCGGAACATCTCAAACCTGCCTTGTACTGTGAGGCAGGCAAAGAAATAAACACCTTTTTGTGGTAGTGGAGACTGAAGCCAGGGGCCTCCTACCTCTGAGCTATAGTCCCAGCCCTGTTTTTTATATTTTGGTTTGAAATAGGGTCTTACTAGGTCACTGCAAGTCTCATTAAGTTGCTGAGGCTGGCTTTGAACCTGCAATCCTCCTATCTTAGTCTCCCAAATACTGGGATTACAGGCATGTGACACTACACATGTCTAAGAAATAAACTTTGACCATGTTCACTCACTGAGATTTTGAGATGATTTGATGCATAGCCTTTGCTGATAGGAACAGTAGGTTTATAGAAGCCCGCTCTCCCTCCCTCCCTCCCTCCCTCCCTTCCTTCCTTCCTTCCTTCCTTCCTTCCTTCCTTCCTTCCTTCCTTCCTTCCTTCCCTCCCTCCCTCCCTCCCTCCCTCCTTCTTCTCTTCTTCTTCTTCCTTCTCCTCCTCCTCTCCTTTCCCTCCCCTCCCTCTCCTCCCTTCTCTCTCTCTCTCTCTCTCTCTCTCTCTCTCTCTCTCTCTCTCTCATACTAGGAATTAAGCCTTCCAAGTACTAGGATTACAGTATGCACCACCATGTTTGACTCACATACCATTTCTTAATGTCTAGTACACATGGTTTTCTCCTCACATGTGAATCTACTTGTACCAAAAACTTACAAAGCTATCAATACAAATTGCATTTAGTTCATATTTGTGTGGCATGCATTTAAAAAATGTATAAAATTGGGCCAGTGCATTCTGCAATATCAAAAAAGGAATGGTTAAGCATAATATTAGTCATTTGAATTTAGGAGCTATCAGGATATAAGTGAACTTTTATGCATTTGGATGGATTAACCAAGCACCACGGATCCTGATAAAATTGGGGTACTTGATAAAAATAAATTTACCAACCGAGAAAGTCTGATCTTGGACGGAACCAATCCCAACAACATCCTCTGCCACCTTGAGAGATGGATGGTCTAGCCAGTGTGTGTGCGTGTGTGTGTGTGTGTGTGTGTGTGTGTGTATGTGTGTGAGTGATTGTCTGTCTGTCTGTCTCTCTCTTGTTTCTTCCTAAACAATATTTCGCATATATAAGACCTGGAGAGCCCAGTCTTGAGGCAGGGAAGTATCAATGTAGGTGAGTAAGTCTTTGTGGAAAGGAGACCCCGAGCTTTGGGAGCCTGAGTTAAATGTTGAGTTCTTTTAATGCATTATACAGTTTGCTGTCTGCATTGATCACATTAATCAGAAAATCACTGTCTCCACAGCTGAAGTTAATTTAAAAAACATTCCATGGATTGTGTAAGTAGTATAGTATTTCTACATAGGATTCCTTATTTTCTGAAAAAATATACTGCGCCAGAATTCTTCGTATGCTTGTTTATGGTCAGAGTCCAGGAAACTTCACAATATTCTCCAAGACAAATTGAAAAATTAAATCTCTTTTGCTGATGTCTAAGTACAGTTAGATGTTGCCTCCAAATAAAAAAAAGGTTTTTCCAAATAGGGATAATAGGGGATAATGAGGTCCAGTCATGAGGGTTTTTTGTTGCTTTTGATTTTTTAAAATTATAGCTCCCAGTATGGCAAGTTTGTTGTACCTAACCAGTTAAAATGAACTTCTAGTTTCCATCCATCCTAGGATCAGAGACAGAACCCGAGCCCAATAGGGCCAGGAATACCCCAAGACATATCACCTTCCCAGATGTGTAGAGATTTAAGAGCAAGAGCCAAATCAAACCTGGCCTGAGCTATTAAGCTTTCCTAGCCCTGTGTATGTGTGGACGTGTCTTCAAATTTTCCATGCCATGACTGGCAAGGATAGTAGCAAACCTCAGGCAAAACTTGGAACTTTCCATTGTTTCTAGTTCTCTTGCTAGACTTCCAAGCTCAGGAGTTAGGTGGAGATTGGGGATGAGGAGTACCTTAATTGGGCTTCCCCAAGAGCAGACCACAGGATAAGGATTTGATTATATGTGGTTGATTTAGGAGGTGAAGGGAACATGAGAGTGGAATAGAAAGTGAGTTGAGGAAGAGAAGGCAGTCAATAAGGTAAGTCTTGCCAAGACAACTTGATAACACTGGGCTTGGTGGTACACATCTGTCATCCCAGTATTTGGGAGGCTGAGACAGGAGGATCGCAGGTTTCAGGCCAGCCTCAGAAACTTAGAGAGGCCTTCAGAAACCTAGCAAGACCCTGTTTCAAAAAAACGAAATAGGGCTGGAGATGTAGCTCAGAGGTAGAAATCCCCGGGGTTCAATTCCCAGTACCAAAAAAAGTACATTTACTCTCCTCCCAAATACATTCACTCATTCATTAGTAAAAAGCACAGGGGAGAATGGTACAGGACGGAGTTCAGCAAATAGGTAAAGGCTATATCAGGCAGGACCCCTTTATGACATTCTAAGTAGAATAGATTTTATTCTTTTTTTTGTATGTGTGGTACTGGGGATTGAACCCAGGGGCATTCTACCTCCAAGCTACACCTCCAGCCGCATTTTTATTCTTTATTTTGAAACAGAGTCTCACTAAGCTGTGGAGGGTCTCACTTAGTATCTGAGGCTGGCCTCAAACCCACATCCTCTGGTCTCAGCCTCCCAAGTACTGGGATTAAAAGTGTGCACCAACCACACCTGGCTGAATGGATTTTATTCTTAATCTGATGACAAGTCTTGAAAAGTTTTAAGGAGAGGGCTGATGCTGTGATTTTAAGTTTTGAGAGGAAAAGTGTGGGGCATGGACTTGAAGGGAGTAAAGAAGAAACAAAGGAGAGCTAGGTATGGTGGGTCAGGTAAGAGGTGATGGCAGTGTGGCTGGGTGGTGGCAGGCAGAGAGAAGGTGATGGCCTGGAGACAGGGTTTGTACTAGGACAGTGCCAGGTTGAAAACACGTGGGAAGGAAAGTTCCACCTGTCAGGAATGATGGCCTGGTGTGGTGGCGCACACTTGTAATCCCAGCATTTGGGAGGCTGAGACCGGAGGATCTGGGTTTGTGGCCAGCCTCCGCTACCTAGTGAGGCCCTTCGCAACTTAGTGAGACCCTGTTTCAAAATAAAGAATAAAAAATAGGGCTGGGGGGGTGTAGCTCAGAGGTAGAATGCCCCTGAGTTCAATCCCCAGTACCGCAAAAAAAAAAAAAAAAAAAAAAAAAAAAAAAAAAAAAAAAAAAAAAAAAAAAAAAAAAAGAATGATGCCCTGGTTTGAGGCTTGAACCAGTTTGAATGCTGTTTGATTGGAGATGGAGAGAAGGGATGAGACAGGGAGACGTGAGTTCTGGAGAGCTTCACAAGAGTTCAGGTTAGGTGTTCTAAACTCAGTTGAGGCATCTCAATGGATAGGTCATGCATGCAGCTGAAGGCCTTGAGATTCCCATTTTGAAGCCATCTACATATAGATCACATGGGAAACACCGGGGCTGGAACAATCACCTGGAGAGAGTGTAGCGAAGGCAGAAAACAGGGTCAGAGTCAGATCTCTGGAAAGCCAGCATTTGAAATATGATAGAAGTAGGGAGGCTGGGAAAGAAGGCTGCTGGGAAGGAGAAACCGGAGTGGGAAAAGTCAAACCAGAATGTGTGGGGTGGTAGTTTTAAACTATGTCCACTTTAATCTCTGACATGCTTCCTTTCAAGAGGTGAAACTTGACCCCCCTCCCCTTACGTGGGACCAATTGCTAACAAAGAGAATCCCTCGAGAGTGATGTAGGGTGATTTCTGAGAGGAGGACACAGAGGGCACTGCAGCTTCCTCCTTGTTCTCGTTCTAGCATTAGGTGTGAGGGTAGGGGTAGTCAGCCGCCATGTTATAAAGACATTCAAGCAGCCGAATGGCGGCGAGTCCATGCGGAGTGGAGCCAAGACCACCTGCCCACAGCTGCGACAGCGGCCAGTCATGGAAGCAGATCAGAGTCCAAACCTCACAGCTCTTTTGCTGTGAACTTAAAACTGCTCTAAATAATAAGAGTCTATAAAAAAAAATCCTAGCCGGGCGTGGTGGCGCACGCTTGTAATCCCAGCATTCGGGAGGCTGAGACCGGAGGATCCGGGTTCGCGGCCAGCCTCAGCTACCTAGTGAGGCACTCTGCAACTTAGTGAGACTCGGTTTCAAAATAAAGAATAAAAAATAGGGCTGGGGGTGTAGCTCAGAGGTAGAATGACCCTGAGTTCCATCCCCAATACCGAAAAAAAAAAAAATCCTAAATCCCTACCAGCTAAGCTGCTCCTGAATTCCTGACCCATAGAAACGGTGAGACAATGAGTGTTATTGTTTTTTGGGGGGGAGGTTGTGTTTTATTTTTTTTGGTACTGGAGATTGAACCCAGGGGCATTCTGTCTTTGATATATACTCTTGGGCCTTTTTATGTGTTTATTTTGAGATGGGGTCTCGAGTTCCTGAGGCTCGTCTTGAGCCTGTGATTCTCCTGTCTCAGCCTCCCAAGTACTGGGATTACAGGTGTATTAAGTGTTGTTTTAAGCCATGGTGTGTCTTGAGGTATTCTGTAGTGCAGTGATAGATAACTAATATATGTGGTGACCAGAATCCAAGCATAGGGAATACTGAAGAGCAAAGTGATGATCTTTGTCAAGAGAGCTGTTGCTTTGGTATTTTAGTTGTTGTATATTTTTGTGTGTGTGTGTGTGTGTGTGTGTGTGTGTGTGTGTGTGTGTGTGATGCTAGGGATCTAACCCAGGGCCTTGAGCCTGTTGGTCAAGGGCTCTACCATTGAGCTGTACCCCCAGCCCCTGCTTTGGTATTTTGAGTTTTAATTTTGCATTGGTATTTGTCAAATCCCAGACAAAATGTATTATGTTGTATTATGTACAAAATGCTGCCAATTAAAACTAAATTGTTTTCCTCCAAAACCTAAATCAGAGCATCAGCCCTCTTCTTTCTTTCTTTCTTTCTTTTTTTTTTTTTTTTTTTTTTTTTGCGGTACTGGGGATTGAACGCGGGGGCATTCTACCTCTGAGCTACAGCCCCAGCCCTATTTTTTAGTCTTTATTTTGAAACAGGGTCTCACTAAGTTGCGGAGGGCCTCACTAAGCAGCTGATGCTGGTTGCGAACCTGCTATCCTCCTATCTCAGCTTCCCAAGAACTGGGATTACAAGCATGTGCCACCATGCCCAGCAATCAGCCCTCTTCTTAAGTCCTTTCAATGACTGGTCACCACTTTGAGAATAAAATCCATTCTACTTAAAATGGCATCGAAAGGGTCCTGCCTGATTTAGCCTTTGCCCATTTCTCTAACTCTATCCTGTATCATTCTCTCCAGCACACTCCTTACGAAAGACAACAATGCTGTCAATTAAACTAAAGTATGTCTAATTTGGATAATATGGGTAATTCTATGCAGTTGTGTCATATTTTTGTGCATGAATTGATCACAACTATGCTAGCTTTAAAGGACACAGAGCCTACGATGGCCTGCTTTGCTCTCAGAACGAAATCCAAGTTCCTCTACTGGACATATCAGGCTCCTTGTAGCCTGGATCCAGACTTCCTCTTATGCCTCTTGGCACCACTGGGCTCAAGTGGGCCAGTCCACTCTCTGCATCTTGGCATTCTTCGGTATTCTTTTTGCAGGGATGTAGCCATCCATTCATTTATTCCTGTGCAAAACCTAATACCAGTTAAGCACTGGGGTACTTGCTCTTGCCACCCCACCCTCATTTTATTTTTATTGGTACATTGTAATCATACATCTTTGTTAGGTGCCAGCTGGTAGAGGCATACATGCACACATTTCTCATTTAATCCTTCCCACCCCCATTTTGTGTCTGGTAGCCTTGCATTCTTTCACAAGGATACCTTTTGTGTGTAGGGGTAGTGGGGACTGAAGCATCCAATGGCAATTTATATTTGTAACTCTTCCTTTCTTCTCTGCTGCACATCCCCTCTTCCCTACTAGAACTTCTTAGGGTCACCTCCTGAATGAACTACACAGTTTGTGTCTGGGGGAATGCAAACTTAGAGAGGAACGGGGTGATGCTGGGTAGGTGGAGCACTTATTCGACCCAAGTCCCTCAATTGGGCTGGACTAGAGTGAAGCTAAACAGGATCGTGGCAGCCGGGTATGGTGGCACATGCTTGTAATCCCAGCATTTGGAAGGCTGAGAATGGAGGATCTGGGTTTGCGGCCAGCCTCAGCTACCTAGTAAGGCACTCCGCAACTTAGTGAGACCCTGTTTCAAAATAAAGAATAAAAAATAGGGCTGGGGGTATAGCTCGGAGGTAGAATGCCCCTGAGTTCAATCCCCAGTACCACAAAAATAAATAAATAAACAAAAAAACAAACAGGATAGTGGTGATAATGTGGGAGCAAGAGCTCTGTAAAAATACCAACTTTTCTGTATTCAATATCTTGAGGAACTAAATTTGGAATATTGGAACATCACTGATCTTAGAGCAGAAGACCAACTCAAAGGCCATTCATGAGAAGTCACCTAAAATCTTTACATTTCTCTGTCTCTTTGCCTGTCAAATGGACATCATGTCAATGTCTTAGGGTTATTAAGATAATTGATTGAAGTAATATTGAAAAAAGTGATCACATAGGAGGGTCTCAATATGTATTGAATGCCAATTTGATTTATGAAGACTAGAAAAATATTTAAATCACCATGATTCATGTGCACAAATCATGTATAATTATGTCTTTAATACCTTCTAAGCCAATGCAATGCAACTAACTACTGAAATAAGGTTGCTCAGAAGTTATTTCTACATTATAATTAGATGTTCTATGATTTCTATTTCCTAGAAGCACTCAGCTCTTGAGTTTTGGGTATATTCCTATAAATTCTGGTTTGGAGAATAAATACATGAAGGATATGAGCATTCAAAAAAATCACTAAAATCATGTTTAAAGATGAAATCTAGCCCATAAAAACAAGAACAACCGATTCAGAGCTCAGGCTTCCAGTGGAAGGCTGACTAATGTCCCCTCCATTCAAAAGATGTCTAAGTTCTAATCCCTGGGATCAGTGAATGTTACTTTATATGAGGAAAGGGACTTTGCAGATGTGATCAAGGTAAGCATTCTGAGATGGGGAGATCCTCCTGGGTTATGTCAGGTGGACTTGCTGTAATCACAGGGGTTCTTCTAGGAAGGAGAACAAAGAAGTGTCAGAGAAACAGCAGGGTGAAAAAGGAAGAGGGGATTAGTGTGTGGCCACAATCAAAATCACTGGCAGATTTTAGAAGCAAAAAGAAATAAGAACAGATTTCCCTTGGAGCCTCCAGAAAGAACCACCCCTGTCAATGCCTTAATTTTAGCCCAGAAGACTCATTTTGGACTTTTGACTTCTAGGACTTTAAGATAATAAGTTTGTGTTGCTTGTAAGCCATGCAGTTTGTGGTAAGTGGTTACAGTGGCACTTTTCTAACAGGGCTCCAAGAAGAATTGATTCTTGATGTAGTTAGTGTGTGGTGTGCAGTAAAACAGGCCTCTGTCCATGAGCAAAAACCCTCAGCATGAACCTGGGCATTCCTCCCTCTTTTACATTAGTTTTACTTGAATTCAATGCATGAAAAAAATATATAACCTAGGTGTGGTGGCTCATGCCTGTAATCTCAGTACTTGGGAGGCTGAGATGGGAGGATCCTAGGTTGGAGGCCAGCCTCAGAAATTTAGTGAGAAGCTAAGCAACTTAGGGAGAACTTGTTTCAAAATAAAAAAGGGTTGGAGGTGTAGCTCTGAGATAGAAGGCCCCTGGCTTCAACCTCTAGTATCAAAAAAAAAAAAGTGTAACAGAAATATGTTGTGAATAGGGAGTTGTTCCAAACTTTATCTCAAGAATAGCACAGTTATATTAGTAGAGAGGAAGGAGATGAGGGAGGGGAGGCCAGGGAGTGTTCTAGGGGTAGGTGGGAATGATTAAAATGTCTTTTTTTTTTTTTTTTTTTTTTTTTTGCGGTACTGGGGATTGAACTCAGGGGCGTTCTACCTCTGAGCTATACCCCCAGCCCTATTTTTTATTCTTCATTTTGAAACGGGTTCTCACTAAGTTGCGGAGGGCTTCACTAAGTAGCTAAGGCTGGCTGCGAACCTGGATCCTCAGGTCTCAGCCTCCCAAATGCTGGGATTACAAGCGTGCACCACCACGCCCAGCAAAAATGTCTTCTATGCATGTGAGAATATGACACATGGAGTCCTTCTCTTTGTATAATTAGTATTCACTAATGAAAATGGGGGGAAAAGGATAGCAAAGTTAACAACACCCTTATTTATTTTTTTTTGGTGGTACTGAGGAATGAATGTAGGGACATTCTCTCTCTGAGTTACACCCCCAGTCCTATTTTATTTATTTTTTTAAATTTTTTGTGGTACTGGGATTGAACTCAGGGGCATTCTGCCACTGAACTATACCCTCAGCCCTTTATATGCTTTATTTTTAAATAGGGTCTTGCTAAGTTACCACATGCTGGTCTCAAACCTGCAATTCTCTTGTCTCAGCCTCCCAAGTACTCAGATTCCAGGTGTGTGCTACCACTAATAATATAATTAGCACATCTGGCTAATGACATATTTATCTTACATGCCCAAGGAATACAAAATCTCAGCGTTAGGACCTGGAGTGCTAGAAATAAAGCTCAGATCAATAAATGTTCTAGACCAATATTTTCCACTAGAAATTTAATAGCCATATCCAGCATGTAAAATATTCTGGCAGATACTTTTTTTTTCAAATAAAAAATCATTTTATTAACATGTTTAAGGCAATGTAGTATATCCACAATGTTACCATTTAGCATGTGATTAATATAAAATGATTAGTAAGATAGTTCCTGTTCTTTTTTTTTCATACTAATTCTTGAAATTCCAATGTGTTTTTTATACTTAGAACACATCTCAACTTGGGCTGGTCCCATTTCAGGTACTCAATAGACACCTGCGGCTCCTAGCTACCATATTTGCTGTAGTGGATACAGCAGATCTGGAGCATCTAAATAGTCCCAATACCCAAAGGGCATAAACAAGTATAAGACAAGCCAAATTCTGATACTTAAGAGCAGGTAAATTCACACAGCTAATGAGTTCTTTGTTTGGTGAGTATAAATTGTCTACTGTGCACTAAGGTCCATCGAAGAGGCACAGAATTTTCCAGGTCACAAAATCAGGGCAAAATGTTTCAATACAAAACAATTGGTGCTTACATTAAAAACCTCTGTCACACACGCTGGTAATCCCAGCATTCAGGAGGCTGAGACCGGAGGATCCGGGTTCGCAGCCAGCCTCAGCTACCTAGTGAAGAACTCTGCAACTTAGTGAGACCCTGTTTCAAAATAAAGAATAAAAAAATAGGGCTGGGGATATAGCTTGGAGGTAGAATACCCCTGAGTTCAATCCCCAGTACAGCAAAAACAAAAACAAAAAACCTCTGTCACAGTCACAATTTTTACTATCAATTGCAAAATCTCAGGAAATAACCAGTAGGCACACTTTGTTGAAATGAGTGCCTTGCTTTTTCTGTAAATGTGTCCTCCTCAAGGTGGAGTTGGAGGTTCCTGAAACATGGTTCCTAGGCGGTTCCCAAAGAGCTGACTGACCACTTGATATTTCCTAGCAGGATTGTGAGGGTAATAAACACACCATTTCATGAACCTGAAATAAAAACATGCCTCACATCTTGAAAACTGCAGAACTGCAGAATCCTGATGCAGATTCTCCAGTTTAATATTCTTTGGCTTATGGGGGGGGGCTTTTTGGCTTTTAATTGAACTTGGTGGTGCTTTGAAAGTGAAGCTCCTGGAGGTCAGTTTGCCCACCACTAAAGAATCATTAATCTCATTTCCAAATAGCACTTGCTTCTTTCTTAAGTGGGCTTTCTAGCAAGGCAAGAACCTCCAACGCTCAAGGAAAATGTGATTAGGAGCAAATTACATCTGCTTACATTTTTATCACGGGAAGGAAATTGAAACTTGCAATCATACATTCAAAGAAACTGGTTTGAGGTTTGTTCTGTTTGAACTCCGAAATCCCTTAATACCGTGGCTGACTCTGATGAAAGATTTTTTCCTGTACGTCAAACAAAGTCAATCAGGCTCACCTTTAAGAAGCCCGAGCCAAACTGAAGCTCTTATCCTGCTCTCCCCAGGAAATGGGACTGAAAAATTTCACCGGGCTGGGGGTGAGTCTATCTACCAGAGGACTTTGGGCCATATCTAGGGAACTTGTGTCCTTTGTCACAACTTGGCTGAGGGTGGGGGTGTCAGGGTTGTTACTGGTGTCTAGTGGGTAGAGGCCAGGAATGTTGCTAAATATCCTAGGGTGCATAGGACAGCTGCTACCTTGCACCCCAAGAGATCAATTGATCCCAAAGGATCCCAAAGGATCAATAGTGCTGCAGTGCAGAAACCCCACTAGTAAAACCTAGGGGGAAAGCAAGATATGACAGCCAGAGAGCCAGCAAACCTTTTCCAGTGGGTCTTTCCTAAAAGGCTGGCCTACTGTGCTACCGAAGAGCCCAGATGCTGAGCCACCCTGCCTGGGTTTGCATACTGGCTCCATCACTTACTGGCTATGCCTCTTTGGGCAAGTTATTCAGTCTCTGTGCTTCCTTTTTCTCCTCTACAACATAGGGATGGTAATCACAGTACCTTCCACACAGCTTAATTAAGGGCTTCTGGTGGGTTCCTAGCCCTAAAGTGCTTAGAACAGTGCCTGGTCTACAGTAAGCAGGATATAAGTGTGCATTTACTAAGAGGCTTTGCAGATCTCTGGCAAAATAAGTTTCGGGACTCAGAAAAATCTTATGGGCAGTAAGGAAGTGACTTCAAGTTCTGAACTGCTGCAGCAAAAATGAGAATGGTTGCCATCTGACTACTCCCAAGTCCTTTCTTTGCACTTCATCAGTCTTAATCAGAAGGTAACCAGAAGAGAGGGGAGAGGAGAAGAGAAAAGAACAGAAGGGAAAGGGGAGAGGAGAAGAGAGAGAATTGCAGAAGAAAAACTTCAAGAACAAGAACAGTAAAAGCCTGCTCCATATAAATCTTAGTTTCTTTCCCACCTTCCCTGGCGAAATTAGCGAATGGCAATCAGTTGTCTCCCTTCGGATGCAGTGGAAACCACAAAACTGCACAGGCAGACCTCCCACACATACACACTCAGGGGGACACTCACACACCTGCTGCTACAGACATATGCACACCACTAAGTTGCACACACCCACTGGCTGTTCGCAGAGCCTCCCCTGTCCTGTAACCCGAGGACGGATTCAACCAGTGAGGTGGAGCCCATGCACAAGCAGCTGGATGCAAAGCCCCACCAAAGGGGTGCGTGGAGGAAAGCCTGTGGGTGCTCCAGGCCTGGAGTCCTGGTTAATACCCCCCACCACCATCCCCGGACCCTGTCTTGGCGCGCACAGGCACAGGGATACCCCCCCACACGGCGGTGCCTGAAGGGACAGGGGTCAAAGAGAAGGGTCTCCAAAAGGAGAGCTCAGGCTGGGACGGATGGCCAACCAGACACTCACCTGGCCGCGTTCCCTAATCCACCTGCCACCCAGGCGAGCAGCAGCGGCAGCGCAAGGCCCCAGGGTGGAGGCATGTTGGTGCCAGGCCGCCCTCCTACTTCTGCGCCCCTCGGGAGGGAGGTGTCCGCTGGAACCTGGGACTCCACTGGCCGCCGCCTCCTCTCTCCTCCGCCTTGCGGGATGTGCCTGTAGCTCCTCCAGGCGCAGCCCGGGCGGGCGAGGACAAGAAGGCGGGCACCGCTGCGGGGGCGGTCGTCGCTCAGAGTGCAGGGGCGCCGGGGCCGAAGCGCTGCGGGGAAGCAGCGAGGGTGAGCCAGGAGGGCGGGGCGGGCTGCGCACATCTGGCTGGGACCCGCCTCCAGGACGACCCGCGCGTCCTCTGCGCTTTCTGATCACCCAGAAACTCAAGCTTCCCCCACACTCAGTTCGCTTCACACATGCCCTGTAGTTCAGGCATGGGACTCCTGCCGATGATACCAGAGCTCCAGGGATTAAGCATTTAATTGAGAAGTTAAAGCAGGACCCAAGACTCAAGTTCACAAGGACAGGCTATTTCACCTAGCTTTAGGGTTGCATGCATACTCTTCCACAAACTGCAAATCATGGGGTGCTGGAGCTGGCAAGTCACCAAGTCCTGCACAACCCCATGATTTGACATTTGACAAGTTATTGCTTCTGGTCATTTTCTTTCTTTCTTTCTTTTTTTTTTTGCGGTACTGGGGGTTGAACTCAGGGGCATTCTACCTCCGAGCTATACCCCCAGCCCTATTTTTTATTCTTTATTTTGAAACAGGGTCTCACTAAGTTGCGGAGTGCCTCACTAGGTAGCTGAAGTTGGCCCCGAACCCGGATCCTCCGGTCTCAGCCTCCCAAATGCTGGGATTACAAGCGTGCGCCACCACGCCCTTCTTGCTTCTGGTCATTTTCAACAGCTTACCCACATGGGACCCCAGTCTATACTGCAACATAGTGATCAGCGCAGAAACTAACCAAAGAAAGTGAGCTGCTATTTAGAGAATTCACTTGGGTATTGACGTGTGTTCTTTGTTCTGACAACTTGTTATAGTAGAAGAAATGGCTGGTCCCTCCTTCTCCCATATCCACACTCTTTGGCTTCACGGTGATAGAGCATGTGGCCCTACACCTTGGCTTTGAATCTGTCTCTATGATTTGCTCTGATGGATAGTATAAGGGCAGAAGTTTTAATGTGCCAGTAGGCACCTGAGCATCTATCATGGACATGAGAAGACCACGCATGAGCTAGCTTGGTGGACCAAGGAGGATGAAGAACAGGTGAATGGAGCTACCTGGTCAACCTGCAGACTGCTAGCTTGAGGCAGAACCACTCAGTGGAGCCAAGTAAGTATTGGTCAACCCACAGATAGATGAATGCTCCTGAGGCTTATTGTGATCATTTCTTTCAGGGCAATAGCTTTCCCAAACACCTGTGACCTAGAGCTAGCAATAAAATGAAGAATGTGAAGAAAGAAGGGATTTGTCTTGATTATAAACTTGATTTAGTTTTATGTGCATATGTCTTAATTCTGGCCAGTGAAATGTGAGAAGTAGAGCTCGGCTAGGGAAGGTTCTCATTGTAGATTCCTGCTTTGCACCATTATAGACTTTCTTTCTTTTTTCTTTTTTCTTTTTCTTTTTCTTTTTTTTTTTTTGCGATTGAACCCAGGGGCATTCTATCTCCAAGTTACACCCTCAGTCCCATTTTTATTTTTTATTTTGAAACAGGGTCTCACTAAGTTGCAGATAGCCTCACTAAGTAGCTGAGGCTGGCTTCGAACTTGGATCCTCCAGTCTCAGCCTCCCAAGTGCTGGGATTACAAGGGTGCTCCACCAGGCCAGCTCATTATAGACATTCTTATGAGGCAAGCCATGTTTAGTTGCATCTTCTGTTTACCATCAAAGGCATCCCCGTGGATTCAGTATACTCGGTTAGTAACCAGTTAGGCCATTCAGTTATTTATAGCTAATAGTGACACGTTGTCCCAGACACTTCACATATATTATCTGATTGAACACCCAACAGCTCTATAGGTAGGAACCATTAGTTTCCCCATTTCAGAGGCATCAAAAGACTGAGAGTCAGAGAGGGTAAGTGGCTTGCCCAAGGTCACACAGAGAAATATTTAGAACCAGGGTTCTTCTCCACTGGGCTTTGTTGTTGCTACTTACATTTTTTTTTGTCTCCATACTTCTTGGCAGCTTCACATGTCAAATGAGTCTCATGAGTAAAGTAATAAGATGATCAATTCAATGTTCTTATAAAAAATCATTGAACTGTTCATTCCATGGCCTGTCTTGTTTACTAGAAGTATTAAAATTGAAAGGAAGAATTATAAACTGAACTCAGCGGTACCTGCCTATAATCCAATCTACTTGGGAAGCTGAGGCAGGAGGATTGCAAGTTGGAAGCCAGTCTGGCTAACTTAGCAAGACCATGTCTCAAAAATAAAATATAGCCAGGTGTGGTGATACATGCTTATAATCCCAATGCTCGGAAGGCTGAGACCTGAGGATCAGGGTTCACAGCCAGCCTCAGAAACTTAGTGAGACCCTGTTTCAAAATAAAGAATAAAAAATAGGACTGGGGGTATAACTCGGAGGTAGAATGCCCCTGGGTTCAATCCCAAGTTATCGGGCACCCCAGGCTGAACCCTCCTCAACCGTGAGGCCCCAATAAACATGCTGCCTGAATGTTGCTGATTCAAACCTCTCTTTATTATACCTCTCTCTCTGGGATCGAGGGCACTACACAAGCAGTAACACAGTACAGAAGCCATCTCTCCAAATAGTGCCTTTCCAACAGACTCCCAATAACCCCTCCCTCCAGCAATCCACCTTCCACTAGCAACCAACAACCTTTCCTCCCAGAACTTCTCCAGCAACCCACTCCAGCAACAACCCAGCCAGCCTTTCCCCAGCAACTCTCTCTTGGGCGAGAGGTGGAGGCTCTTAAAGCCACACAGGGCCTAAGCCACGAGGCGTCTCATACAGCTTTCACCTGGGCCAGCCACGAGCCGGGCGTGCTGGTGCATGCGCTCTGGCGTGGCGCAGCCCTAGAATGATACCACCTGCAGCCACTTCTGGCACTCTGCCAGGCGCCATCTAGAGGTGGGGTCTTTCTGGCCGGGCTAGGCCCCCGACACCCAGTACTGCAAAAAATAAAATAAAGTAAAAATAAAAATAAAATATATAGCCGAGTGTGATGGCGCACGCTTGTAATCCCAGAATTTGGGAGGCTGAGACCGGAGGATCCGGGTTCGAGGCCAGCGTCAGCTACCTAGTGAGGCCCTCGGCAACTTAGTGAGACCCTGTTTCAAAATAAAGAATAAAAAATAGGGCTGGGGGTATAGCTCAGAGGTAGAGTGCCTCTGAGTTCAATCCCCAGTACCGCAAAAAAAAAAAAAAAAAAAAAAAAAATATATATATATATATATATATATATATATATATATATAGAGAGAGAGAGAGAGAGAGAGAGAGAGAGAGAGAGAGATATGGAACTGGGGATGTAGCTGAGTGGTAGAGCAGCAGACACCAAGGCAAGAATTCCAGCAGAAGCTTATTCCAGAAGTACAGAGAACACAGGCAGGGGAGTGAGGGGGGCAATTGGAGAGGAAGCGAATTATCAGGCAGATAGGAAGTAATTGTGGGCTAATGGAGCTTTGTGCTGCTGGGTCCTTCCAAAGTCATCAAGAAACTCGACTCTCCAAATACTCTTATCCCAGAAGCAAGGGAGCTGGGGTATTTATACATCATCTCCTTGGGGTCATCCTCTGATGGCTTCTGACAGGGTGCTGAGGGCAGAGTGTGTGTGTGTATGTGTGTGTGTGTGTGTGTGTGTGTGTGTGTGTGTGTGTGTGTGGTGTACAACTAAAGAAAGTCCCTATGCAAAGGGCTGTCAATACTGACTATTGAAAGTCCTACTGGTGTGCAGGGCCTGAGAGGACAGGGGCAGGGCACCATATTGGCTGCTGCCTAATATCTGGAAATGGAATTGAATTGAAAATTATGAGTTTGCCCATATGACTTCTCCTTGCACATTCAGCTACAAACCGCTCCTCCTTCAACTAAACTATTATTCAAAAAATTCCTTACCTAAACTCAGTTGTTTAGGTAAACAACTATTGTTTCTCTGGGGGCAGCTGTGGACAAAGGAGCTGTCAGGTGGTATGAGAAACAGAGAAGGAACCTGGAACTGATGTGTTGCCAGGTGAGATGTCAGATACAAATTGCCACCTGGAGGCAGGTGTTTTTAATAACCACACACAGGCACTGCTGACTTTGAAGAGGAACTTCAGGGCGCTCTACTTCATTCTACAAAGGAAAAATGATCTTTGATCAGAATCTCATAAAATTGTCTGTGCCTTGTGCAGGACCACATTTTTTCCCAATCTATTTCCACTTAGCCCCCTGCATGAAACAGGTGTGATAGGATATTTTTGTGCTTTCTGAACACACACACACACACACACACACACACACATTTTACCACTTATGATGTGCTGATACTGACATCCAAAAATATTGAAATGGCATCAAAACAAAAAGAACTGGGTAATAGAATGTCTATTCCAATGATTTCAAACTTTAATGTTAGTGCAAAATGACCCCGGAGATCTTGTTAAAAGGCAGATTCTAGCCAGGTGTAGTGGCACAGGCCTATAATCCCAGTTCTTGGGGGACTGAGACAGCAGGTTCAAGGCCAGGGTGCAGTCACTTTATGAAACCCTGTTTCAGAAACAAAAAATAGGGATGGGGACATAGCTCCGTGGTAAAATGTCCCTGAGTTCCATCTCCAGTACCACAGTAAGTAAAAATAAAAAAAACTAAAATTGATTCTATTTATAGTTCTGGGGTAAAGCCCAAGGATCTGATTACTAAAAAATGCCCAAGTGATGCTTATGTTGCTTGTTTGAGGCTCACATTTAGGGTGATTAGGGCTTAGTGGTACCTGCACTGTTAGTTCACATGTTTTCACACTGGGAACACCTGAAAAGCTTTGAAAGTTACTGATGCCTGAGCATCATCTCCAGAGATTCTAATGTCTGGACTGTGGATTGAGCATGGAAACTTCCAGAAACTTCCAGGTGATTCTAATGGATAGCCAGTGTTGAGAACCACTAATATGAACCAATGCCCGCATTTTACAACTGGAAAAACTCAGTTCTAGCCTGTGAAGCAACTTGCATGAGGTCTAATACATGAGATGAGTTAATGTCCCTAGTTTTCAAATAGTGCCCCCTTACCCTGCCTTAGATTTCATGATGTTCCCTTGATCAACATTCCTACAGAAGATAAAAATGGCACCTCTTTTTTGTACTTGTTTTTGGTGAGTCGCAGTGATCAACATTCCTACAGAAGATAAAAATGGCACCTCTTTTTTGTACTTGTTTTTGGTGAGTCGCAGTTATACAACATAGTGAGACTGAAAGTGATACAAGCGTACATGCACCCAGCACTTGGTGTGTTTCCCTCTGAATCCCACCCCACTATCTCCTCCTTCCTCCCTGCAAATGTTATGAGGTTGGTAGTGATATCTTTATATATGGACTCAACATTTTTTGAACTGTTCTCCACTAGTACATTCTACTGGTCTCTCCCCTCATTTATCTCAAGTGTCTTTTGTTTTCTGTTTTCTCTCTAGTTTCCACATATGAGAGAAAATATGTGACCCTTGACTTTCTGAGACTGGCTGATCTCACTCAATATCATATTCTCTAGTTTCATCCTAAACAACCTCTTGGTTAATCTTCTATGTTAATTGTAGCCCAGCATCATGATCTAGGAATTGATGTGTTTCCCCACTCTTTTATTTCCATTTCTTTGTATTTAATGAAAAGAGTCAATGAAGAAGCGTATGACTGTCAACACAGACACTAACATCGTATGGGAAGGTGTGTCTTGAGATACTTGTTGCATTTCTTCATCTTATGCCTGTCAAGAACCCCTTTCTAGGAGCTCTATGGTAGAAGAAAATTCCCAATCCTGTTGTCCTCCTTCTCTTCCTTTTTCCACTTTCCTCCTTCCTTCTCTCTATGATATTTCATTTCTTCCTTGTTGGAATACTTATTGGGTCCAATTAAGTGTCATGCAGTGGGGAGCTATTTGATAGAAAGTATTTACCATGTACCTGTTTCTTTTATTTCACTGGTAAAGTGAGCTGGACAACTTAACACTTGGTTTCTAGGCTATTTGATCTTTTTTTTTTTTAGCAATATGAGTCTTACCTCTCAGAGAAAAATTAAGACTAAAAGGAAAAGAATGATTTCTTGATAAAATTTCCCTTCAAATTTTTCTCTCTTAGAACTTTCCACTTGGTAATTGAGGAAGAGAAGGAAGGTGATATTTGTGGAGTAATTATTATAAGACAGATACTTTATAGAGAGTAGTTAACACTGACAACATCTGTATAAGATAGGCATTATTACCCCATTTTACAGATGTGGAATGTGAGGTTTAAAAAAGTTAAATGTCTTGCCAAAGATTACCTAGCAGCATATTGGAAAGAACATGAGTTGTGAAGTCAGACCTCACTGGAAACTAATTTTGCCACCAGATTTCATTCTTCAGAGAAGGAACCTGTAGCCTGGTGATTGTGGAGTAGAGTCAATTTGCCATCAGAAATAGGAGACAATAGCTTGTAATCCCAGTACTTGGAGGCTGACACAAGAGGATCATAGGTTAGAGGTCATTGCACCTTAACTTAGCAAGACTCTGTTTCAAAATAAAAAATAGGGCTGGGAAGGTAGTTCAGAAGTAGAACCCTCTGTGTTCAATCCCCAGCACCACAAAAAATAGTAGGCAATATTTTGTGTGTAGCAGAGTAGATTCTGGTGAGGGGCAATGTGATGTACATCTGATTTTAAGTGTGCCCATGACCCTTTAAATGTCATTACTAAATAGAAAAATCCTCTTGCCCGTGAATGAAATCTCATTGCCTGGATAGAAGCTCCTTTGAGTTGACTAAATTCTTAAGTTTCCAACTGAAGTCTCTCAATGGGCAGGAGTTTTACTTTTTGTCTTAAGGGCTGGGTAGGATTATTGCTTGAGTCCATCCTGCATATTTCCTTCCTGGTCTATGTATAAATATCCTTTGCTATTTTCCTGTTCACAATTGAATGTAATAATAACTCAGCATACCACTGCAAGGCTTGTCTATTTATTTTTTCTTACATAAATCCTATATAATGGTTTGTGAGAGCTAAACCCAGGCAACCTAGTTTAGACAAGCCTTAAAAGCAAAGATTCTTCTTCAAAGTCACTCCAGCTCGATTTGGGCAAGTTTGGCTGAAAAATGCTCTGTGGACCAAAAAATTGGAACTGCATTTGGGATCCCTTTATTGAAGAAGAATAAAAATAGCCAAATTTGCAAAAGTAAAATGCTTCTTTCTTTTAAAAAAATACATGTATATTCATATTTTCAAAGTCCTCATTTATGGTTTATAGGTTTGTTCATTCCTTTAACAAACATTTATTGTCACTTTGCAAATAATGTACTGGACGCTGTGTTTTGTTGGGATATGAAAATGAAGAAGACATAATCCTTTGCCCTAGGTGACAGAAATGCAAACATACTATTAAAGTTAATGGCATAAGTGTTAACAGAAGTACTTCAGGGTGCCGTGGAAACAAGGAAATAAATTCAATTCTTTGTGTCCTCTACATGCAAATGTTTGTCCCTGTTTTATGCCTTACTTTAATAATTATTTTATAAAACAACTTTCTGATGGCAAGAATTTTAGAAAGTAGGAAAAAAGGAAATCTTGAAAATTGCATTCGCTCAGATAACAACCCATTACAAACACATTGAAGCTCTGCTTCTTTTGAGTAGGATTAAGAATTAGGAGAATTGGGATTTAGTTCAGGGACATACCAACTAATTTCCTTAATTTGGACAAGCTAGTTCACCTCTTTGGGGTCTTACTTTCTGCATCCCCCCCTTAATGGATAGATAGATAGATAGATAGATAGATAGATAGATAGATAGATAGAGATATTCACAAAAGATTTTGAATCATTAATTGTCTTCCTCTAAAGTTTTCCTAACATTTTCTTTAGTAGAACGATGGGGGAAAATCGACCATCCTCCCCCAACAGTATTTGACATTGCAAAATTAAGTTAGTTTCAGCAAAGTAGGAATGCTGATCCAGTGAACGAATGACCCCACCCCCTATTTTGTTAACTAGTTCCCACAATCCTGCTGAGTGGTAGGCTCAAGTCTTAATTTCTACCAGATGATTTACCAGTCCTAGGCAACAGCTGATTCCATGCGGGTAGATATACTGGCTATATTGTTCCTCTCCAGGAATATGGAATTGGGACACTAAGGGCTATGGTCAGTCAGAAGTGGGGGCTGGAGAGTTGTGATGGGAGAAGTCAAAGGAGTGTCCAAGCTGAAGTCAGGTTACGGAACTGATGGGGAAGCAGGAGGAACATGACCGGTGAGTAATTGGGGAGCAAAGGCTCAGGGCTTGGTGGCCCCACATATATCTATATCTGTATCTATTATCTACACATATCTATTTGTATCTATATCTACTGCATATAAATCTATCTACAAATCTATAGCTCTATGTATCTATAATTAAATGTCTACAACTATCACTTTATAGTTTATGTAACTCTACATATCTATCACCATGTTTATATATACATAATTATATTTCTGTAACTACATCTCTATATCCCTAACTATGTTTCTTTCTGCGTCTCTTATCACCATATCTGCATTTATCTAATGACTATAACTCTACCTCTATCAATATATCTATATCACTATATGTATAATTGTCTCTATCTCTATAATTGTATCTATAGTTATCTGTATCCTTATACCATTATCACTGTATATCTATAATTATATCTCTATTGCTATCATTATATCTATATTTATAACTCTTTCTGTTTCTCTATCACTCGATATCTATCTCTATCTCTAGTTAGTTTTGTGATTCTTCTGTTCCATTAAGGCCCTGGATCTGCATGCTGCCCTGCATCTCTGTGAGAGTCCCTGAACCTTCTTAATATACTTATTCTTTTTTTTTTTTGGTATTGAGGATTGAGCCCAGGGGCATTCTACCTCCGAGTTACAGCCCCAGCTATTTTATTTTACTTATTTTGAAGCAGGATCTTGCTAAGTTTCTGAGGCTGGCCTTGAACCTGTGATCCTCCTGTCTCAGCCTCCCAAGTACTAGGATTACAGGTGTGCACCATCATGCTCAGCAGCAATTACTTCTAGGTACCATGCCCCATGCTAAGATGTAAATGTCCAAGTCTCCCTCTTTTGGAAGAACTGTTTCACACTTCTGCCTCTGCCTCAAGCTATTATCTATTCTCTCTTCTTCCATTTGCTGTCAAAAGACCAATCTAACCAGTGTCTCCATTTCCTCACCTCTCCTTTCCTTTCCAAGCCTGCAACAATCTAGTCTTCTCTCCTCCACTCTTAAAATTCTCTATCAACTCACTGTATCAGGGTGACTAACATCTCTTAATATCCTTCTTTTGAAAGTTAGCTAGTATGAGTGAATTTGTTTCCTGCCTCCAGAGGAGTCTTGGTGTGTGTTGGGCAACATTCTCACTGGTGTAATTCAAAAGGCTGACTACGCAACTCAGAGGAAGGAAGATTAATTTGCTCACTTTTTTTTTTGAGATCTCATAGTTTCAGTCCATGTCAGGCTGGGTTACATCTGTGGAGCTCAGGGCATAGTGACAGGAAGCAGAGAGAGGGAGAGATCAAGGCTCTGCTCTCACATCATGAAGGACAGAAGCAAGGGGAGCCAGAAAGGCATAATAAGCACAGTCCCCAAGGCCACACCCTAGGCATCCACCTTCTCCAGTCACACTCCACCTACCTAGGTTACCGCCCAGTAAATTCATCACAATGATGAGATTACAATCCTCATGACTTAATTATACCAACCCTCAACATTAACACATGAGCTCTTCAGGGGACCTTCTATATCCAATGTAACACTTGACTAGAACACTGTTCCATTACACCTCCTACCTTTTTGCCTAGGCTGCCCAGCTCACACTGACTTTCAAGTAAAGGACAGAAGAGGTCTGTTCACAGAAAACATACAATGTTACAATGAAAAAGATGCTGGAGATCATATGGTCTGGGCCTACCACTGTACAAATGAAAAATCAAGCAGAGCCAGCCCAGCTTCAGCCTGGAGTTGGCCTTCAAGTATTAGAGGTAGTTGTTTATGGAAATGGAGATCCAATAGACCACCTGATCAGTGTTCTTCCTGACAGCTCAGTTTATGTTCATTGGGAAAACAACATGCACCAAAGAATCAAAAGACAAAATTTCATGCATATGGACTTTTAAAATCTATGGCAGCAGAGGCTATTAGCACCTTCCCCATACCGTTTTGGCACTCTCCACTAATTGTGAAGTGCTTAACTAAACACTTGCGACTCTGTCTGAGGATTTTTTAATCTTTGATGGCAGCCCTAGACCAATGGTGGACAGGAATTTAGTGACTAAGCATCCCAGACCTCTTATCTTAGATTGGGAGAATTCTGAAGCATCTTATACTCTGGTTTCTAGAGTTCCCCAGTGGGATTGAGTTCCAGGTGCCCACAGTGGAAATTTGCTTAACAATTTATCCTTTATGGTTTCCTCCCTTCCCTTCCTCTATTTCCAGGGAACACATCGGCATTTATCTCAATGCCTCCAGGGAAACCCTAAACAAGATTCCTATCTATACCTGTAGAAATTTCTTTTTTTAAGAATTTTATTTTATTTGTGCAGTGTGCTTATACATCATAGTGAGATTCAAAGTAAACATTCATATGTTCACACAGCACCTCTTGGTGTGGTTCCCTCTTAACCTCATTGTGCTACCTGTCTCTTCCCTTCACATATATGCTAGTAAGGTTGTTAGTGATACCTTCATATATAGACATATTATTTAGTCTTTTTCCTTCCCCAAGTCTCCTTTCCCACTACCTTCCTCTCTCCCTTAGTACCCTTCCATCTTTCTCCTAAACTCACTCTTTGCTTATTTATTTATTATTTTTATTTTTTTTTGTGGCATTGGGGATTGAACTTGGGTATTCTGCCTCTGAGCTACATGCCCAGCCCTTTTTAATTTTTTTTAAATTTTGAAACAGGATCTTGCTAGTTTGATGAGAGTCTCATTACTTGCTGAGGCTGTCCTCGAACTTGCAATCCTCCTGTCTCAGCCTCCCAAATACTGGCATTAAAATGGTGTGCCACCACTCCTGGCTTAACTCATTCTTTCTTATCATGAAGTCCCATTTGTTCCTATTTTCTCTCTAACTTCCATGCATGAGAGAACTCCTAAAGCTCAGGAAATAAAACCAAGAATCAATAAATGGGATGGTATCAAATTAAAAAGCTTCTGCGCAGCAAAGTAAACCGGAGTCTGAAGAGAGAACCTATGGAATGGGAAAAAATCTTTGCCAGCTACTCCTCTGATAGAAGACTAATATTTAAAACATATAAAGAATGCACACACACACACATTCAATACCCAAAAAAAGCCCAATCAAAAAATGGTCAATAGAACTACATAGAAATTCCCCAAAAGAAGAAATACTAATGGCTGGCAAGTATATGAAAAAATGTTCACCATCATTAGCAATAAGTAAAATTCAAGTAGAAACCACTGAGATTCCATATAACCCCAGTTAGAATGACACTCATCAAGAGATAATTTCCATCCAAACAATGAAATACATCTTATAGCAGATTTGGAAGGGAATGCCTTTTTAAGTCAGTTTATCCTAAATTATATTGATTGTGTGAGCTCTGAGATTCTTCATGGCCAAGTTGAGAATGGTGGGGTACTTTGCTCTTTTTCAGATGGATAACTGGCTACCTCAGTATGACATATTCATTTCACTTAGATGGTGTCTGATCTTAGGAGTCTCATCCTTATTCCTGGCTTGACCCCACACCTTTCACATTACTGAACTTATAAACATGTGGTGTTTTTGTATGGTGTGAAAATGAAGAAAACATGTCTTTTAAATTTTATTCTCAGTTCAACACAGTACACCATAACTTCCCTGAATGACAGATTTATGGTGTATATAAATTTTAGTATTTCCTTCTTTTGTTGAATGCATTGAACTTTTTGAATGCCAGGGACAAGACTTTATGTGGAGATTCTTATGGTAGAAATACAATATGATAATAACTATGTATTTTCTAGGTATTGTCATCTTTTCCAAACAGAAAAACAATACTTAATAGTGCTTTGTCATGTTAAACAGTCTTTGGATTCTGAAAATAAAATACTCCATGTTTGCCACTAGGTTCCATTAACATGACTAAAACATTTTAGATGATTGCATACATTCAGGAATTAATAATACAATATAGGTCTGATGGAAATATTTAACTCTGCTTGAAGTTTGCAGTTAGAAGTTAATTTTGTTTGCTCTTTCATTCAATAAAGGTTTACTTAATGCCTATCACATGCTGAGCACTAGAAAAATTTCTACTTTAAGAGAGTTTTTCTTTATAACAAGAGAAGATAGACAATAAACAAGTAAACAAATATATAAATAAGTAATATAGCTAATACTTCTAATAATAGAAAATTAAAAATAAGTAGGATATCCTGTTATATACACAGGCCTTTTTCTGAATTTGCATTAATAATCACAGAAACACAAAATTGGAGATTTTACTGAAGTTGCCGGTCTGTGTTTGTTTTATTCATCATTTATTTAAACCACATCTGCTCTCTGAAGCATCTTTCAAAGCATCGTTTTTATGAAGATTTTTTTAATAGTGAAACATTCATTTGGTTTCCTTTGGATGAATGGGGAAGGGTATTAATTACAGCATGTGTGTCTTGCAAATGTGATTTTGGAGCTTATGCAAAACAGCTGTCCAAAGCCTAATATTACCAAGTCCTGAATGATCAAGGGATAATTCAACATGGGGAAATGTGGAAAAATAATACAAGTGTGAACTTTGGCCATAAAGCTGCAGGAGACAGCCTTACTCCTCAAAGGAGGAAAAATAGTTTTATAGTACTTGTGCTTAACTGTTGAGTTTTACTTCCAGTATGGGAGATCTAAGTTAAGAACCTCCTATTCCCATTATTATTCTTATTTGGTACTGGAATTGAAACCAAGGGCTTTCTACCTTCAAGCTACATCCCCAGCCCTTCTTACTTAGTTTTTTATTTTGAAACAAGTTCTCACTAAATTGCTGAGGGCTTCGTTAAGTTGTGGAGGCTGGTCTTCTATCTGCAATCCACCTGTCTCAGCCTCAAGAGTACTGGTATTTCAGGCATGCACCATCACACACAACTTCTTCTTCTTCTTTTTTTTTTTTTTTTTTTTTTTTGCAGTACTGGGGATTTGACTCAGAGGCATTCTACCTCCGAGTTATATCCCCAGCCCTATTTTTTATTCTTTATTTTGAAACCGAGTCTCACTAAATTGCAGAGTGCCTCACTAGGTAGCTGAGGCTGGCTGTGAACCCGGATCCTCCGGTCTCAGCCTCCCAAATGCTGGGATTACAAGCGTGCGCCACCACGCCCGGCCACACACAACTTCTATTCTTCTCAAAGAATTTAACGAGAGAGCTGACCCAAACATGCCACTGGGTCTCACCTCATCAGCCTGAATTTTGAATGAACTATTTTCCTATAATTCAAGAGCTTTAAGCATGTATTTATGGTTTCTACTTTTCAGAAGATGTCACCTTCCAGGCTCATTGTGAAGTTAAATGAATCAATATCCTCGCAGCTCTTAGAATGGCACCTAGTACAAAGTAAGCACCCACCACATGCAGAGGTTGTTGGGACTGAAACTACTTCTTATGGCAGTGGCAATCAGGAGTTCAGACTCTCAGTCCAGTGCTCTTTCAACAATCCTACACTATGATGCATGGTCAAAACCTATACTGGGCCAGGTGCCATGGTACATGCCTGTAATCCCAGGATTTTTGAGACTGAAGGAGAAGGATCCCGGGTTCAAGGTCAGTCTCAACAAGTCAGTGAAACCCTCAGAAACTTAGCTAGACCCTGTTTCAAAATAAAATGGGTTGCAGATGTAACTAAAAGGTAGAATGTTCATGAGTTTAATCCCAAGTACCACAAAACAAAACACAAGTGTTGGAATTTGGGAGTCAAATAGAAGTTAACCTCCCAGTTATATTGCCGATTAACACAACAAAGAGGAAGACCTAATTTTCTGCATAATGACAAATATAAAAATCAGTGTTTATTGCAAGAATTCTGTTAATGCTTTCTAACATAAAAAAGGTTATTAAAAAGACATGTTCTGTTTAGCCTCCTGTTTTCTATAATAAACCCTCTAAAGCTTCATTCCACAGCTATGTAAGATCCCCAACATTCACAACCAAGCCAGTGGGAAAACTCAATCCAAAACATGTTGTATTGTGTGCTGGTGTTGGGAAACATTTGTGCTTTAATGAAAAGCAACACATTATTTAGACCACACCCTTCCTGACTTTCTGATTCTAGCCTTTTGCTGGTTTTTTGAACTACTTGATGACTCTGAAAGTTATAAGTGACTGGTAGCAAATTAAAATCATTTTTATTTATAGACACGGACATCCTATCCTCTTGAAGTTCAAGCGCTTTCCCTTTCTCACAGTCGAAACAGCCAGTTTTCCCACCATTTGCACATTCACCTCAATATTCCTGATCTATGTGGGTCTGTTCTCTAGTTTTTTCTTTGAACTAGTTGAAATATCTTACTAGTTCCCTCAGTAATAAGCTAAACAAAATCTTTAAGTTATTCAGCTTATATCTTTATAAACCATGACTTTACTTTTTTTGAAATTATCTTTTTTTTTTGTGATACTGGAGATTGAACTCAGGAGGGCTCTATATCGGAGTTACACCCACAGCCCAAATTTATTTATTTTTTTATTTTGAAACAAGATCTCATTAAGTTACTGAGAGTCTCGCTAAGATTCTGAGGCTGACCTCAAACCTGTGATCTTCCTGTTTCAGCCTCTCATGGAATTATCTTTTACTAGTGAAAAATTCAGAGCTAACTGATATATGATTCAAATGTTTGAAATATGTAATAAAACACATACAAGTTAAACTTTTTAAATATTTTTCTTTATTTGTGGGGGCACTGGTTTAATTCCTAAAGCATTCTCAGTTGCTATTGCTCTAATCTTTATTACTTTCATTGACCAATTTCCAAACCAGATTTTCCCCTCCCAGTTTATTTTCACTAATTTCCAATAAACTTCTCAAATTGGAACAAAACAAAATATATCCTCCTGCTGGTCACGGTGCTGCATGCCTGTAATCCCAATACTTGGGAGGCTAAGATTGGAGAATCTCAGGTTCTTGGTCAGCCTCAGAAATTTAGCAAGGCCCTCGGCAACTTAGTGAGACCCTGTTTCAAAGTAAAATAGGGCTGTGGATTTAACTCAGAGTTAGAATGTCCCTGGGTTCAAACCCTGGTTTCTCTCTGTCTCTGTCTCTCTCTCTCTCTCTCTGTCACACACACACACACACACACACACACACACACACACACACACACAAATAGTATCCCCCATCCAATTGTATCCAAATAGAAGTAATCGACTGTGTGTACATATGCGAAAATCTTAATATCAACCTCAGCCCTCTGTACGGGAAGAAGGGAGACAGGGAGGCAGGGGGAGAGGGCACCAAGTGCTGTGTGCTGTGTGCATGTATGTCAATGTCAACATGATTTACATTATGATGTGAGATGATAATGCACCAATAAAAGCACATTAAAAAAGAAATAATGAAATTTAATAATTTAATGCTACAAAGAAAATATTGGGACCACCCATGTTGACATCAGAGAGCTATTAAAAAATTAAATGCAATCACAGAAGTAGATCAATTTCTCATCACAGAAGCTGGAAACCACAAACACGATATGGCTAGCAGTTACTTTTTCTACCATTTTATGTCCCGGTGGACAAAGTCAAGGCAATTTCGTAGGTAACTGAGACCAAGATTACTTTCTTTGGAGGTGGATGGGAAGATTTGCAGTTGGATTATATAGGATGGCCAACTCATCCCAGGTTACCTGAAACTTTTTGCTTTTCCACTAAAAATCCCTTGTCCCAGCAAAGCCCCTAGTCTGAGGCAAACAGGGATGGCTTTTTGCCCCAGGATTGAATCACAGAAAAAGGCTAATGATACCCAATATAATCATGTTATATTTTCAGTGGTGCTCATATTACAGTAGAAAGAGCTTGGGCTTTGTAATCCAACTTGGAGTTAAATTCTATCCCTGCTTCTTACCTGCTTCTTGTGTTTCCTTGGGCAAATTACTTAACTTCTCTGATGCTAAGGTTAGTGAGGATAACATTACTGGATTCCCAAGACAGTTGTGAAAATTATATGGACTCCAAAGATGTTTGGAGAAAGACATTTTCAGAGAGGCATTTTTCTCCTGCCATTTCTATTGAAGGAACAAATAATGCTGACAGTGCTGCAGTGGGAGGTGCAGGGTGCTGTGAAATTCCTAGCAAAAATAAAGAAGGCAGCCAGGCGTGGTGGTACACTCTTTTAATCCCAGTACTTGGGAGGCTGAGACCAGAGGATCCAGGTTCGCAGCCAGCCTCAGCTATTTAGTGAGGCCCTTTGCAACTTAGTGAGACCCTGTTTCAAAATCAATAATAGAAAATAGGACTGGAGATGTAGCTTGGAGGTAGAATACCCCTGGGTTTCATCCCCAGTACCACACACACAAAAAAAAAAATTAAAAAAATAGAGAAGGCAACTTGACAACCACCAACAGTAGCAGCTCACATTTGTAGAGCAGTGTGGCTGCTTATGGGCTAAGTCCTTTACCTGAAATAACAAGTTTAATCCTCACTCCTCATAGCAACCCTAAGAAGTAAATACTGCAGTTTAATCCTATGCTGCAGAAGGGGAAACTGAAGCACAGTGAAGTTAAGTGACTAGCCCAAGGTGTCATTGGTAAGGAACAGCAGAACCAGGGTTCTGAGGAGGAGACCAGGGTCAGGTCAAATTGGAAGGACTGCTACCTGTTTTACAGGTAGCTAGAGATGTACATGGCAGGCTCACAAAGAGAAGTCAGGGCTATGCTTCAGGATGTGAGGGTGATCTCACAGATCAGCCACATCTAGGAGGGTGGGAGAGGCAGAAGAGCAATGAGAAAGACTGAGTTGGAGAGAGTATGGAAGGAAAGGGCATAAAAATGAAACGACTAACCATGTCAACAGATCCAATGAGATCAAGGATAATTAGAAAAAGGCTAGTGGCTGGAGGCCCTTATGGAGATGAACCTTTTGTAACAGGATCTCTTTGGATCAGCCTGAAAAATATAATTCAAATCATGCAGCCCTTGTGTCAAAGAGGCCCTGGGTTTGAGGGGCTTAGGCTATTTCTTAGGGAGTCTGAAAAGACTCCAAAAAGCCTGTCTTCGATGTAGGCCCTGGAGTCCTGGCACCAGGTGTCCAATCTGCCTGCATTTGGATCATATTATAGCAAATAGAAATTATTAGATCAGGAGCATTTAATGAGATGCTTTGAGAGAGGACTGCTCTGTTTCTGAAAACTCAATAGCTCAAAGAGGGAACAGTGTTGTTTTTAATTTACAGTTTGGACAATTTCAAACATGATAGAACACAACACTCATGTATTTGTGGTGTTGCTGGTGTAAACAACCTACTGTATATCCTCATGTATGGGTAGCAATGTGAACTGTCACCCATGGGCAGATGGCATTGAGCATAGCACCAATGTAGAAGACAGAAAGCTTAATAACATATGTTGTCCACCTTTAGAAAACTCATAAGGGCAAGTAGGAGAAATACATATTAGAAGAAGTCACAATGATATAAAAGCATAGCACCTACAATTATGTACAGTACATAATACTTGATCATGGAAATAGGTGACTATGTTACTGGTTTATGTATTTATTGTACTATAATTTTTAATTATTATTTGGAAGTATGGCCTTTTGACTTACACAAAAATGTTTACTGTGAATATTGTGCTGTGTCACACTGGGAGCAGACTCATACATTTCTATTTACCACAGAAGAAAAATAGGGCTGTGGGTGTAGGTAGCTTGGAGGTAGAATTCCCATAAATAAATAAATAAATAAATAAATAAATAAATAAGAGCTCAATATCTCAAAATAAGAATAGTGATATATTTTGGAAGTTTTCAAACATTTGCAAAAGCAGAGAAGTATAGCGAAGCCTCATGAACACATTTTAATTATTCTTGTCATTTCACAATAAGCCTCCCTCTCCTACTTCATTTTTTGCTGGAGAATGTTAAAGCAAATATAAAGCATTGTATGCTTTTACCAGTAAACGCTTCAGTATGCATCTCTTCTAGCAGACAAGGGCTTTCAAATAATAATTCAATTAACAGAGCCAACAAAAGTCATCATCTTTCTTAATATCATCTACCAATCTGTAGTTAATTTCCTCCAATTGTCTCAAAAATGTCTTTTTGTGGTTACTTCCCAACAAGATCCATATATTTCTTTCGGCTGCTATGCATCTTAAGTTCCTTTTAATTTATATAAGCATTTCCTGTACAGAGTGTATTCAGCATTACTGAAGGGTGAATGAGGAAATATTTGTAGACAGATCACAGCTAATAAAATGCATGAGGCATAGAATTAGATAATTGCCATTGTGCGACCCCTAATAAAGCAATGGATGTAGGTATCAGTTATTACTATATGTTAATATATGCTAAAACCATTGATGAGAAATTGATAGGGATTTTGTATTGGAGAGGAAAGACTGACAACCCTGGAGCCTATATCTCAATCTGGATGTCACTGATGGCGAGGCAAGCAGACATCACATGTCCCTTCCTGGGAGGCAACAGCAAGCACAGTGGTCTCTCAATATTTGTGGAGGATTGGTTCCAGGACTCTCCATGGATACCAAAATCCTAAGATGCTCAAGTCCCTTATATGAAATGGTGCAGTATTTGCATATATCCTGCATCCATCCTCTGCATACCTTAACTCATCACTACATCACTCATACCAGATACAATATAAATGTGATGCAAATAGTTGTTCTACTATGATGTTTAGGGAATAATGACAAGAATAAAGTCTGTATATGTTCAGTACAGATGCAGTTTTGGGAGATATCTTCCATCTGCAGTTGGTTGAATCTGTGGATGAGGAACCAGCAGATATGGAGGGATGACTGACTGTATATGGGAGCACCTCTGAGATATTTTTGCCACTTCTCAAAAAAAAAAAGTTGAACCTGAATCCAATCATGACTTGAGATATAACTAGCAGCTTACAGTAAATACAGTGAAGAGGGAGGCATATTAAGTAACACGTGAGGATAGGATCAGTCAATCAAATCCAGAATGTAGAAAAAAGGTGGGGAATGCTATAAACGAAATGATATTTTTCTGTGATAAATGGCAGAGAGGGGAGAGAGAGATGAGAATGAGGAAAAGGAGGAGGAAGAGGAGGAAAGGGAGGAGGAGGAAGAGGAGGAAAGGGAGGAGGAGGAGGAGGAGAAGAAGAAGGGATAGTAAAACAGAGAGTTACTTTAAGACTGGCCACATCTTCCCCATTTATTTAAAAGGAAAGAAAGTGTATCCCAAGTCTATTTGATCATTTGCATTCCTCAAAGTAGGACGCTTGGATCGTATCTGTTCTGTGCAACATCTTCCACTGTTGCTTCAGTGATCTCCAATCTTTCCTTCAAACTCTACTAAATATTGAGCAGTTTTGTTCAGCCAGGTGTGGTGTTACATGCCTATAATTCCAGTACTTGAGCGGCTCAAACAGAAGAATCATAGGCTGGAGGCCAGCCTCAGAAACTTAGTGAGACTCTCAGCAACTTAGTGAGACCCCATTTCAAAATAAAGGTAATAAAAAAGGTCTAGGAGCTGGGCGTGGTGGCGCACGATTGTAATACCAGCATTAGGGAGGCTGAGACCAGAGGATCCGGTTTCGCAGCCAGCCTCAGCTACCTGGTGAGGCCTTTCGCAACTTAGTGAAACAGGGTTTCAAAACAAAGACTAAAAAATAGGGATGGGGGTATAGCTCAAAGATAGAATGCCCCTGAGTTCAATCCCCAGGACCAAAAAAAAAAAAAAAAAAAGAAAAAAAGAAAAGAAATGGCCTTTGAAATCTCTAAAACTGTGAGCTAAATTAATCTTTCTTCCTGTAAGTTGTGCTTGTCAGGAATTTTGGTCATGGTGGGGAAAAAAAAGGTAACTAACACGCAGGGAGAGATAGAGTTGTGAGAAAGTAAATAGCTTTAAGGCAGATCTGAAAGCCAGAAGACAAAAGATGACAGCTGAGTTGAGACTCTGAAGTGTGCTCCTTGAAGCAGCAACCAGGACAGACTGAAGGGACATGCAGGTCTCCTTCACAAGTACCAATACTCACTGGGGAGGGGGTCCAGTAAGAATAGACTCCTTGCCATTCAAGGGGGCTGGGGGCTTGCTCTTCGGTAAAGAGAAAAGTTATCCCTGAAATCCGAAGGAATCTGGAGGCATCTGGAATACAGAAAAACATGTGCATATACTCCAATGAGTGTATGGCAGTACCCTCTAGTGCCCTCATGCCTACTCCATATTCCACATCAAATATTGCACATTGCCACTATGCTAATGGGGGAGTTCAGCTGCACAAACTTCTGCCCATTTTGGCTTTACATGCTGGGGTGAAGATCCCACGCTCTGATGATGTACACTATTCCAGACAGGTTCTGTTGATCACCCATGGACTCAGCTAAGCTGTTCCTTGCGCCTAAAGTGACAACAGAATCACCAAATCTCCAAACTTGTGTTTTCCATGACTGCCTGCCTCCACCATAAATGCTCACCTTGGCAATTTCTTGGTAGAAACCAGGTAACCAAAGTATCTGAGGAAAGTATCCATCCTTTATTCTTTACCCCTGGCTAGGGCTAGCTACTACTCTGGCCTGTGCTATAGATAATCTTCAAGAACCTTTTTTAATTTAAGCTCTATACTAATATATAGCTACATAATTTAACCTCCAAAGGAAACATAACTGTTGTATGTTCTGAGAGTCAGATACTGCAGGGCATTATAAATACTGCCCAGACATTAAAAGAGAAAAAAGAATAATTAAAAAAGAAGATTATGTGGAGTAGGGTTGGAAAAGCTGTTCTATAAAGGACCAGATATCAAATATTTTAGGCTTTGTGGGACTTTCAGTCTGTCACAACTACTTAATTCCACTATTACAGAGCAAAAGGAATAACGGTTGATACTTAAGTGTATAAGCATGGCTGTGTTTCAATAAAACTTTTCAATTTCACATAGTTTTTATGTGCCATGAATTTTTATTATTTTATAGAATTAAAATAAATAAACGGGCGTGGTGGCGCACGCTTGTAATCCCAGCATTTGGGAGGCTGAGACCGGAGGATCTGGGTTCGCGGCCAGCCTCAGCTACCTAGTGAGGCACTCCGCAATTTAGTGAGACCCTGTTTCAAAATAAAGAATAAAAAAAATAGGGCTGGGGGTATAGCTCGGAGGTAGGATGCCCCTGAGTTCAATCCCCAGTACCGCAAATAAATAAATAAATAAATAAATAAATAAATAAATAAATAAATAAATAAATAAACGTAATCAGGGCCTATAATCCCAGTATTAGGGAGGCTGAATCAGGAGGATCTCAGGCTCAAAGACAGCCTCAGCAACATAATGAGACTCTCAGCAACCTAGTGAGACCTTGTTTCCAAACAAAAATCTTTGGGTTCAATCCCTAGTAACTAACACACACACACACACACACACACACACACACACACACACACAAATGTAAAAACCATCTCTAGCTCCAAGACTGTACAAAAACAATCCGTGTGCAGGAATTGGTACATGGACTATATTTTGCTGATCTCTGCTATACAGAGAAGAGCAGTTATCCCACCCACTTATATTCATACATTTTTTATTTCTTTTTTTTTTTTCGGTACTGGGGATTGAACTCAGGGGCATTCTACCTCCGAGCTACACCCCCAGCCCTATTTTTTATTCTTTATTTTGAAACCGGGTCTCACTAAGTTGCGGAGTGCCTCACTAGGTAGCTGAGGCTGGCCGCGAACCCGGATCCTCCGGTCTCAGCCTCCCGAATGCTGGGATTACAAGCGTAAGCCACCACGCCCGGCCATTTTTTATTTCTTATATTGCAGATTTCCACATCCTAGCAGTCCAGCCTTGATGTGCACGCTGAAAACTCCATTTCATCCTCAATCATCATGAATTTCTCTTTCTTGGAGGAAGACTTGTAGAGACCCAAACTCTCCTTGAAGGTTAAGTTGTGAGAACAAATAGGCCCCTATTTAGTGGAATATTAAATTTAGAAAATCAACTGAAAACTCAGGGAAGATGTTTCAAAAGTTTAATGAAGTCATTCCAAATGTTCACATTCTTTTCAACTTAAATAAGAACACAAAATACTCTAGAAATTGAACCTTGAGCCGGGTGTGGTGGCGCACGCTTGTAATCCCAGCATTTGGGAGGCTGAGACCAGAGGATCCGGGTTCAAGGCCAGCCTCGGCTACCTAGTGAGGCCCTCCGCAACTTAGTAAGAGCCTGTTTCAAAATAAAGAATGAAAAATAGGGCTGGGAGTGTAGCTCGGAGGTAGAATGCCCCTGAATTCAATCCCCAGTATCAAAAAAAAAAGAAAGAAATTGAATGTTAACTATTCTGAGTTTTGAGAGAAGACAAGATGGGAGACACTGAAACCATTTAACATGTATCTGTGGAAAGCCCTAGAAGACATATACAGTTGACCCAAGGTGAAACTTCTAAACAGTTACCTGGTGTTAAAGATTTTAGGTGTTAAGACCTCACCAGGGCCACAGGCACTGTTTTACTTCTTGTTAAATGCCTTTCCTGTCATATATACAGTATAAATGACTGTCATTTTAGTAAACTCTCTGTCGTTAGTGTATAATAAAAAGGAAACTTATGTTAAAATGATGCTTAGTGTTATGAGTTGCATATGACAAAAAAAATAAAACACAGTACCATGTTTTGCTTATGTCAGCATCTGGTACAAGATAAAGGACAGTTTTAGTTAAATGACTCAATGTCACAAGAAGTTGTATATGCCACAAAAACACAGTTGCAGGTTTCACAAATATCAGTCTGTGATATTACAAATGTTGATGTTCAAAATCAGTTGGTGAAGTAGTTTAAAGCAGTTCAAGGAGTCATTGGGATTTAAATTGCCAGAAAGAATGTATTTCTGGAGAGAAATAGAGTGGCAAGGTTATATTTCTAGACTTTACGGAATTGGAAAAGTTTTTTAAAGGGAATTTGGCATGGACTGAGATGGGACTGACATTTTAAATAAAATATTGGTTTTGACAGCAGCCCATGCATTTCACGTTGTAAAGATGCTATTTTGAGTTTAGCACTGCAGAGTGGGGGAATTTTTTTCTGCATTTCCTTCTGGGGGAACACAGGGCAGACCATTTCACCATGAAGTCCAAGAGAGGATAAGTGGTTCTTGGAAGACATCAAAGTGTCCTGTTAATTCTTAGAATTGGACTTAAGGGCCTGTGGTGCATATGTATACAGAGCTCGGTTTCATTGGAAAAATACAGTCTTTCGAGTTCTGGCAGTAGGAATTGAGAGGAAAGAGCCACAGGAGAAAAATCACAAGATTTGATAACAAATGGATATTAATGATAACACAAAGAAAAAAGGACAAAGATAACCCTCAGGTTTAGCTGGGTAGCCTCCAACTGTTAGAAATCAAGCTGTCAGGAACATCATATGTACAGGGAATATATTGAGTTAAGTTATATAGGCTCAACTATAAAGAAACATTCAAAGAGCAATGCCTGTGTGTACCTGGAGGTGTGAAAATGAGGTTAAGATAAGGAGTTGGGAATGGACCACATGAAAGAGTAGTTGTGCACAAAGAGCATTCTTTGAATGGTAAAGTGAATATTTAATTTTTTTGTTGTTTTGGTACTGAAGATTTAACCTAGAGGCATTCTACCTCAGAATTATACTTCCAGCCCCATTTTTATTTTTTATATGGAAATAGGGTCTCACTAAGTTCCTGAGGCTGACCTTGAATCTGCAATCTTCCTGTCTCAACCTCCCAAGTATTGTTATTACAGGAGTGCACAACAGGGCCCTGCTTAGTAAAGTGAATTTTAAAACTATTTTATAGAAGTTTATGCGAAGGGACCCTGGATCAACATTCAATGATATATCCTCTGAAGTTGTTATAATGGAGTTGAAGATAATAAACAGGCCGGTCCTGGTCTCAGAATGTTCCCCTTGTCTGGACCACTCTTTGCCCCGTTCTTTACATGGCTGAGTCCTTTTCATCATTCAGATCTCAGCTAAAATGTCACCTCCTTAAAGATATCTTTCCTTGACTGCCATATCTCAGGTTGTACCCAGAACTTCTCTGTGTATGCAGATCACCTGGGGATTGTGTTAAATTGCAGACTTTGACTCAGCAGTCCTGGGGTGGGGCCTGGGGTTCTGCATTTCTAATGAGCTCCCAGGTGATGCAAACCTAGTGCTCCACAGAGCACACTTTAAACAACATAGTCACTTCTCAACTTCTGTGATATCACCTCTTTCATTTTCTTCATCATGTTTCTCACAATTTGAAATTATATACATGCACAGCAAAATGGTGTTTTGGTCAATGATAGACCACATAGATGATGGTGGTTCCAAAAGTTTTTAATGGAGCTGAAAAATTCCTATCATCTAGTGATGTTGTAGCCATGGTAACATGATGACAGAACACATCACCCATAGGTCTATGGTGATGCTGGTGTAAACAAACCTGCTGCACTGGCAGTCATGTAAAACTATAGCATCTACAATTATGTACTGTACATACTATTTGATAATGGTGATTAATGACTATGTTAGTTGTTTATGTATTTATTAGACTATATGTTTTATCATTATTTGGGAATATATTCTTTCCACTTATATATTTAAAAAGTTTACTGTAATATAGTGTTCTGTCTCACCCTAGGCGCAATCTCATATATCTTGTATTTACTACATCTCTTTATTGCATCAAGAGACCAGGTCAAGTGATTGGCTTATGCAATCTAGGCTTATGTAAGTACCTCTATGATGGTCACATAGTGACAAAGTAGCCTAATGATGTGTTTCTCAGAATATGTCTCCTTTGTTGAATGCACATGACTATCTCTTTGTGTATTGAATTGTACATTGATTGCTTGATCTATTTGTTTACTCAAAGGTAAATTCCATAAAAGCAAAGGCTCTGTACAACTTGTTTATCTTTGTATCTCCTGCATTTAACATGGGGCCTGGATCCACCAATACTATTGAGTGGATGATGTTATTCAAGATTAATTGATTCATCGATCCCTTTGACACCACTTTACTGATTGCTTCAGTGACAGCTCTTTATACAACAGAAGCATCACTGTAAAAAAAGTCAATGCTACTCAAGCGCTTGTCCAGAAACTACTTGTTACTTTTCCATGTAATTAATTTCCATAATTCTATGTCCCAAATTTAGGCACATGGAATTATGGGAATTATGGGACAATTGTGGGAGTCACTTGGAATTGGGGGAAGGAGGAGGAATTGTGAGACAGAATTGTGGGTGAATTAAGAATTATGAGAAAAGCATGGAATTATGTGAGAGAACGGAGGATCATGGGAGCCATATGGAGTTGTAGGAGAGGGAGGTAATTGTTGGAGAAAATGGGAGTTAACAGAGATAATACAAACTCATGGGAAAGCTTGGAAATTAATCAGAGAGAATAATGTTCCATGGGGGGGCACATGGAACTGTTGGAATGAAGAGGAATTGTGGGAGAAAATGGAAATTATGGCAAGTGCATGCAGTTATGGGAGAAAATAAGGGATTGTGGAAACCAACTGGAATTGTGGAAAAGTTAATGGAGTTGTGGGAAAATTTGGGAATTATGGGAAAACTGTGGATGTAGTTCAGGGGTAGAGTTCATGCCTAACATGGGCGAGGTCCAGGGTTTGCTCCCAGTATTAAAAGAAAAAAAATATGGAGAAAAATATGAGAAAGTGGAAATTGTAGGATATGCTATAGAGCTTTGGTACTAAGTGGGAATTGTGTAAGAAAGTGCAGAATTTGGGGAGAATATGTGTAATTGAGAAATAATGGAGAATTATATAGGATAATGGGGGTTTCTAAAAGAACATAAAGGATTGTGGGAGAAATAGAGTATTATGGGAATGATAAGGAATTGTGGGAGAGGCAGGAATTATGGGAGAGTGAAGGATTATGGGAACTGCATGAATTGTGGTGAAGTCTTGGAATTGCAGGAGAGAATGAAGGACTCTGAGATTGTGTACAAGAACAGGGATTGTGGAAACCAATGAAGAACTCTGGTAAACGATGTAGACTTGTTGGAAAGAATGAGAATAGGGGGATGGAGAACTGGGGGAAAGAATGGAAACTGTGGAAGAGAACAGAGAATTGTAAGAGAAACCGAATTATGGCTGCTCTGAGAAATACAAAAGCATCAGTGGTAACAAAGATGAGAAGCCATGGGACCATGTATGAATTCATTTTGTTACTCCAAGAGAGCTGCTGATTTATATGCTCTGCGAAACCCCAGGGTCTTCCAGCAGCAGTTCCCATTATATTACCATGGACTGGCAACCTCACAGTCACTACCTCCTATCTGCTAGCTCCAAGATCTAGAATTATGGTTGCAGACCGTCTCCATTGTATCCCCATGGGGATGGCTCTGCCATGCACAGGAAGTTGGGCACTGACTCAGTGGTTCTTGCCTTTGCTCTGCCCCTGAACCTTCCCTTAGAATCCTCGAAATGATGTCTACCTCAGGCAACTGTGAGACACTCATTTCTCCTGCCATTTTTTTGGTGGTCATTTCAGAACGATAAGGAAAAAAAGCAATATTTCTGTTTTGCCCAGTGCCATTTTTCCTTTATTTATTTATTTTGTGTGTGTGCCTTATTTTACATCAAATGCCAGGATGTCTTCTCATTCATCAGGAAATGGACTGTTTATTATTTTCTTGAATAAATGTGACAAGATTGCTAGTTTCATCTTGGAAGTATTATACATATAAATCACCGGCTTTAGAGTGAAAAAAAAGAAAAGAAAAGAGTCTTTGCTTTCCTCCAGCCAAGAGCTGAGGGCTTCATATTGCTGCATTTATGCATTGGTAATTTAGTCCTTCATTTCATAAGTGTTTATAATTATAACCAGGGTGATCTCCTGGATGTAATTCAGGACTCTTTCACCCCTGGGTCTATAATACTTTCCATATGTTCCCTTAGAAATGTTGTACCTCTCTCCTTTCTCCACTTAAAAATCCATCAGCTTTTAAAGACATTCAGGAATGTTTTGATTTTTAAATGAGAAAGAATATAGTAATGTTGCAGATAGCCAATTTTTCTTTGAGGTACTTTTGTGCCTCTGCGTATATGTAGACTCTTTATAGAATGCTACCTTTAACTAAAAGCTGGAAATCACTGAAAGCAAAGGTTCTTAATTCAATTCCCCTTCACAGGAGCCGATGAGTAGGGGCAGAAAGTCAGAATTAGACTCTACATTATTGCAAAAAGAAAGGCACTGGGGAAGAGAAATGGTGATGGGTAAGTCAAGTTGGAGGTAGAGTTGATAGATAGTTGCCATCCAGTTCTTTTTAAATTAAATGTTTTTTTGTGGTGCTGGGATTTGATCTCAGGTTCTCACACATGCGAAGCAACTGCTCTGCCACTGAGCTGCATCCATCATCCAGCTTTGATCATAGCAGGCCTAGCATGGCATTAAATCAACTAGGCAAAGCTGGATTCCTAAATACTACAAGGAAGATCACATTTTCATTGTTTGGTTGCTCGTCATAAGTGAATCCATTTTGTTGTTGTCGTTGTTTAAAAAGTTGAAAAACTATTCTCAGTAAAAAATTAAGTTTCAAAGGCATGTAAGTGAAAAGACAGCCTTCTCTTTGCCAGTGTCCCCTTGAGACTTGATATCCCTTCTTAGAGACATATTGTTACCGGTTTCCTATGGAATCATGATTCACTTTGGAAAGTAAACATGCATCTTGAGCTCAAATCATTTTCCCCCAATATTATTCAGTATTTGATGTAACAGCATTCCATTGCAACAAAATAAATTTGCAGTGAACTGAAGCAAGATGTGACCTGTATACATGAGTGTAAAGAGGCTAGGTGGTAAAAATAGACAGTGGGCATATTTGAATGGAAGACAGTTGGATCATCATTGAGTCAATTACTTATGTGCCAGGGAAAGCCTTTTTGGGTCATTTCCAATCCATACTTCATTTGAAATCATGCAACTTTAATTCTCTTCAACAACTTCAGTCCATCTTAGAAAGGTATAACCCAGAGTAGCCCCAAATTTTGTAGTGTTGAGAGAGTCAAAAAGACATGCCTCTGTTAACAGGGGATGGCCGCCAGCATTTCCAGACTGCACCAAAGAACGAGAGATGGAATTCCTTAAATCCGTGCTGTAACAATTACAGACAGGAAAATCTAAACCCTAAAAACAAAATTGACAAAGGCTGTGCATTCCACGAATGAAATCACAAAGCAAAGCCTAAGATTGATTTGTAATTGGGACAGACAGAGCAGCAGGATATAAGAAACTTACCGTCCCAATAAGGCTGGCCTGAAATGGAAAACAGTGTAAGACACAAGACGAGAAGGACCCAAGGCCCATGATCAGGCTAGCAAACAGAGGCAAGATCTGAAAGGAGCCTGTGGGTCAGCCTAAGTCTTCCATGAAGCGTTCTCTAAGATAGCATTAAAGGTGCCAGGATTGTACTAGGGGGTACACTGTGGGAGAAGATGGGGATAGAACTAGGCAAGGCTGGAGCACAGTCAGACTTCAATGCAAATGTGAACCTGGGTGAAGGAGAGAGGGGAGGAAGGCTGGTAGAAACATCCTCGCCTACCGTGTGGACTAAAAAAGTTTCCTCGAAGATGCCTGCAAGTCTGGGAGTCAGAGTTCACCATTAGAGGAAAGTCGTGTGTCCTAGTGGAGCTCATAAGTAAGTCCCCACCATGTTGTCATCACCAGGCAATGTGACCTTAGCACTGATGCTGTGATGGATTTCAGAGACAGCCTTCCTTGGCCAGTGTTATAGTTTAGATTTAAGATGTCTCCCGGAGCCAGGTGTAGTGGAGCACTCCTGTAATCCCTGCATTTGGGAGGCTGAGACAGGAGGATCGCAGGTTCGAAGACAACCTCAGCAAGTAGTGAGATTCATTAACCTAGTGAGATCCTGTTTCCAAATAAATAAAATCGGGCTAGGGGTATAGCTTGAAGGTAGAATGCCTCTGAGTTCAATCCCCAGTCCCCCCCCTCCCCCAAAAAATGTCCTCTGGAACTTATATGCTGGAGACAGCCATGTTCAGAGACTGGATAAAACTGGAGGTGGTTCCCTGGGGGCGTCGCTGGGTACAGTGTGGGTCCTGGCTCTGCCCAGTCTCTCTGACCTTTGGTTCTCTGCTCCCCTCCATGATGCCCCGAGGATGTGTAGCCATGGCTACTGCTTGGAAGTCTATCCGAAAATGGACTATGATCTCTGAAATCTCCAGATCCATGAGCAAAGAAACCTTTCTTCCTTGAAATTTTGCATTTTGCATGCCAGGTGTTTGGGTCATGGCAGTGAGAATGCTGAATGAAACAGTCACTCATACTCCCTGCAGTTAGAGGTCTACGAGGAATACTCCAATGGTTGTCATAGGCCAGGACAGATACTTCTCTTAGGCCCTCCTGTTTAAGAATTGCCCCCTTCCATCTAAGGTCAACTTGGGAGTTGATGTCACAACCAGTCCATTTTTTTTTATTTTGCAGTGCTGGAGATTGAATTCAGTGCCTTGCACATGCTAGGCAAGTGCTCCACCACTGAGTTACCTCCTCTGCCCCAGCCAGCCTTGTCATGACCTCTCTCTCTCTCTCTCTGTGTGTGTCTTTCTCTCTCTCTTTTCCTCCCTCCCTCCCCTCCCCTCTCTCTTTTGTGCGGTACTGGGATTGAACCCAGAGGCATTCTACCTCCAAGCTATACCCCCAGCCCTATTTTATTCTTTATTTTGAAACAGGTTCTCACTAAGTTGCGGAGGGCCTCACTAAGTAGCTGAGGCTGCCGGCGAACCTCCTGTCTCAGCCTCCCAAGTACTGGGATTACAAGCATGTGTCACCATGCCCAGCTCAGATGATTAATTTCTTTTTGCTTAAGTTAACTGTTTAGAAATCTGTGCCTAGTCCATTCCCTAAGGATGGATTTAATTGTTGTGTGCCAACTTTTTTTGTTGTCATTATTATATCGTTAGTAAAGTGACCCCTTAAATTGTTGTTAAGAGAATTGGACTGGTGAACTCTAACTGGTGATTGAAATCAAGTTTCTAATGCTCAGAAAGAGGCAGAGCAAGTGAACAAATACTCTACACAACATGGTTTCTGATAAGATCTGCACCTTTGGGGGTGTAAATGTGGTCTAAGAATCTGTACAGCAAAAGACCAGGGCTAAAATATGATGAGGGAAATGGTGAGCTGTTGAAGGAATGGGAAAAGTAGGGGCCTGGCTGAGGCTGAAAATATATATAAGAAAAACAGCAGATCCCAGTGGTAAGAGAAAAAAAAAAGAAATTCTAACTCTGCAAAAATTCAGTCTGCCCTTACAAGGGCCCAGTGTGGCCAAATTGCCTTGCTTCAGCTAAATCCCTTTGAGCAGAGGAAGAGGAATACTCTATTTGCATATATTTGGGCTGGGGTTTGTCTCCTGTTTCATGGTTTGTTCTTTTAGTTTGCATGCAACGAGGAGATTAGGAAATTCAGCACATTCAAGAGAATGGACTACAATGCCTGCCTGTGAAATTAAAGCCAGGGAAAGATCAAGGTTGTTTCTTCAGTGGGGAGTTCTGGCTTTACCCACACAGCTCCCCTGATCTCCACCAGGCTGAAACTCAGAACCGACTTATCAAAACACTGGGAAAGTTTCTGACCCCTCAGCACTTTCACTGAAGTTTCAGTAAAGTCGACTTAAATCTTCTTTCTTCATCCAAAGCCATTTTGGAAGAGCTCTAAGCTGCAACAAGAATAGAATACTCGGGAATTTGTGGTTCTCTATGTATTCGTTTAATTTTTTTTATTTTAAAGTTTGCATTTGGTAAAATGCAAAAAGTACAAAAGAATGTGCCATAGAGAGGACTGTTCCTTCTTTCCAATGAAAATAGGCAACTTTACCTGAGCTCTGTGTGTCTGGAGACTAGCAGGAGGCACAGAAATTATCCCCTCTTTAGTGTTCCAGGAAACGGTGTATTGTGAAGAGCCAGCTTTCCTCATATGACTTTCCTCATAAGATTCCTGGATGACTCCCTTGTTTACCCAGGATGAGGCCAGACACCGACTCTCCAAGTTCCCATTTTTTTGCCTTAAAAGTAACTAACCGAACCCCCTTCTCTCCACTGATAAGCGAGGACAAAATATTTGTTAACCAAAGTCTGGTCTGGTCTCTCTCCTCCCAGATCCCAGAACTTTGGCCCATCCTTAGCCTGAGCCAGCTCACAGTCCCTCTTAATAACAGGCTGGCCTCTGGGTAAATCTTTGCTGATCTACTGTCTGGAATGTTGGAATCCACAAGAATGAATCAGAAAATTCTACCTGATACAAACTCTGTTCAAATAATCTAGGTCCTTCATCAGAAAGTTTGTAGAGAAAAGAAAGATATGGGCAGGGAACCTATAGATAGAAAGAGGTTGAAAAGAAATAGCAAGTTAAAATATGTGGGCAAGACCATCCATGGTATCTAGGGACACATATTTGGGTGGTACAACTACCTGTGTTTAAAAATGCAAAAAATAATTACTTGAACAGCTAGAGTGGTGGTTCTTTGTGGGGAGAAGAAGGGAAGGGACTGGGGTTGGGATTAGGCACATGTTAGGGCTTCTGAGGTAGCTATCAAAATTCTTTCTTGACCTGGAGATAGAGGCCTACTTTAAAACACTTTATCGAGGCATTCTCTTCCATTGTGTATTTTCTGTTGTTGATTTCTTATTTTAGAATAAAAATGCATTAAAAATCCTGATCTTGAGGTACAAGGTTAAATCTTCCTAGGGATATTTATTGGGCTCTGTGCAGAAGTCAGAGCCTCTTTTGATATTATAAATTAGTGCCAGAGCATAGGTCTTTTTATGATTTTTATTCAGAAATATGAAATGAAATTAAATACATGCCTGCCAACATATTTACAATGCTATAAGATTTTCCCCCTCCCACCACTCTTCAAGGTAGTAAAAATAAGGAATTTCAAATGACTTCTCCTGAACCAAATCAGCACAAATACTCCCCTGTTCCCCCAAACCAGGTTATGGTCTTTGAAATAGGAAATTGAATATGATGGAATGCTCTTCTACCCATCATTTAATTAATGAAAGGAATTTTTATTGTAAGTAGTAATAGACTCCTCAGCCTGCTTATTTATTTATGTATTTATTTTTTCTCAGCTTGCTTTTTTAAACAACAACAAAAAATTAAGGAATCTTGTCTGAACGGCACATGGTCTATTCACTGCTTTAGTTAGTGCTTATCAAAGGAGTTCTACATCAGAACCATCTCATAAGGGTGTTAAGAATATATATATATGCCATGGCCCCATCCAAGAGCCGTTGATTCTTAGGTCTAGGGTAGGGTCTAGACAGAATGTGGATATGACTCCCTGGGTGGCTCTCCTGCACCTAGCTCCCTCTCATGGAAGTCTTCATTATTCATGAAGTTCCCACTCTAAGTCACATGAGGAATTCACTGAAGTTCATTGTTAGTACATTCGAGGCTACTTTAGCTGGCTTTTCTATCGCCATGACCAACATACCTGACAAGCACAACTTCGAGGATGAAAGGTTTATTCGGGGCTCCTGGTTTCAGAGGTCAGTTCATGATTGACTGGCTCCAAGGCAGAAATGGCTTGGCAGTAGAGCATGGTGGAGCATGCTCACCTCAGTATAGCTAGGGAGCAGAGAGGAGAGGAAGAGGTGAGGGCTAGGGACAGACAAACCCCCAGGCCACACCCCCCCAGTGATCCAGCCATGCTCCGGCTCCAAACCAGCTGCACATGGGCTTCTCTGGGGGACATTTTACATCCAACTATAACAGAGGCCAAACATCAAATCTCAGAGGAGGATGGCAGTGGAGGGAGTGTGTGTGTTTCTGTCTTTTGAAGCAGCTTTCCAGCCCATTCATGTCCCCATCTGCACCAAGAATCACAGCTCTGCAATTGGTCCTCAAAGTAAACAGTCCTTTGGAAGTCCATTTAAAATGGATAAAAATCTATTGATCCCCAAGCCTCTTGCCTAAGAATTGCTTTCTGAAATTTTCAGTGTTGCACAATTCCATTGGCCTTGCATGGGTCATTGATGAGGTGCTTGTTCATCACTCTCCTCTTTGCTAGGATGGGAGGAGAACAGAATTTCCTAGGAATTAGTTTATATTTTATGGATACTGAATCATGTAATCCCTTACATCTCTTTTTGTACTGGCTGTTTGAAAGCTCAGAACCAAATCAGTGGCCACAGTGGTTCACCTCTGGTTGCTTTTAGTTTTTCATTGATTTTCCTTTGCCCATTTTCTTCATAGTGTGTGTGTGTGTGTGTGTGTGTGTGTGTGTGTGTGTGTGTGTGTGTGTGTGTTTTACTGGAGATTGAACCTAGGAACATTCTACCTCCAAGCTACATCCCAGGCCTGCTTTTTTGTTTGTTTGTTTGTTTTGAAACACGGCTTCTAGGTTGCTGAAAGTCTATGGTGCTGAAGCTGTCCTCGAACCTGCAATCCTCCTGCCTCAGCCTCCTAAGTGCTAGGATTACAGGCATGCACTACCATATCTGGCTCTTAATTTACTTTTTTTTTTGGTGGTGGTGGTACTGCGAATGGAACCCAAGGGTATTCTATCTCCAGGGTACACTTCCAGACCCCCTTTTAATCTTTTTATTTGGAAACAGGGTCTTGCTAAGTTGCTGAGAGCCTCACTAAGTTGCTGAGGTTGGCTTTGAATCTGTGATTCTCCTGACTCAGCTGCCCAAGTACACATAGGGGCTACCATGCCCTGCTTTTTACTTACTTTCTAATGTAACCTTATCTCTTATATTTAATCATTACTAAAATTGATACATTTATGATCATTGCTACATTTGATACAATATATACAAAGCACACAATTGATATATTTGCAATGGCTGATACATTTGAAGCAATCAATGTATTTAAAATATGCAAACATTTTATATTTGTATTAAATCCATTCTTAAAAGGTAGCTGGTGGTCCAGATGTACTGATGAAATATTTGGTTATTTTAAGAGTATGGCTGATTGTTGGTAGGGGAAGTGGGGCTCAATATTTGTTCAGTCAGTGGCTTAGCGAAATGGTTTTCATCTAAGGCCTCCCCAAAGAGGATTACTTGGGGCGGGGGGGGGGGAGGGACTGAAGCCTTTTCTTAAAAATACTTCTATTGCTGCATTGTACTTATACACATGGTGAGGATTAAAGGGACACAAGCATGCATACACACACATCTTGGTGTGTTTCCCTTGGTACCCTCTCCTCCCCATACACATTAGTGAGTCTGATAGCAAAGCCTTCAATGTGGACATAACATTATTTGAACTCTTTCCTTTATTCGTTCTTCTTTTCCCCCATCTTAATGCCTTTTAAATCTAAACTAATTCAGGTCTGTCTGCTCGACTGCATCCAAGCTGATGATCGTTCCAGGACTCTTGCAGATGTCCACTTGTCATTGTCTTTAGTATCTTCTTGGCATTAATGGGGAGCCCAGAAATGAACAAAAAATCTTCCTTTTTTTTTTGCGGTACTGAGGATTGAACTCAGGGGCATTCTACCTCCGAGCTACACCCCCAGCCCTATTTTTTTATTCTTTATTTTGAAACCGAGTCTCACTAAGTTGCGGAGTGCCTCACTAGGTAGCTGAGGCTGGCCGCGAACCCGGATCCTCCGGTCTCAGCCTCCCGAATGCTGGGATTACAAGCATGCGCCACCACGCCCGGCTTTCCTTTTTTTTTTTTTTTTGCTTGCACACACACACACACGCATGCGTGCACACACACAGTATGAATGGTATCTTAAGAAACATGACATTTAAGTAACTGGGTGCAGGGGCACATACCTGTAATCTCAGTACTTAGGAGGCTGAGACAGGGAGATCTCAGGTTCAAGGCCAGCCTGTGGCAATTTAGCAAGACCCTGTTTCAAAGTAAAAAATAGAAAGGGCTAGGAGTATAGCCCAGAAGTAGAACCCTCCTGAGTTTAATCCCCGGTAGTAGACACACACACACACACACACACACACACACACACACACACACACGAAGCATGTCATTTAAAAAGGAGCCGTTCCTCTTCATTTATTCTTCTCTTCCATCTCTTTGCTCTTGACTGTGCTCTGATGATGGGGAACGGTATACATCTTTTCTTTCAAAAATCGAGAGACTAGTCATTCTAGAAATATCTGCTTTGAATCTGGACTGATTTTCTTTTCCACTCTGGTGAGATCCTTTTTAATATGCCATAAAACAAGGCTGCAATTTCCTCAGCCTATAAAACAGCTAGAGGTATTCAAAGCTGCCTTCAAAATGTTGGAAACTACAGCATCTGAGACCCAGAGGCATGGCCAAAGCCTCGCATATGGGAAGGTTGTTAAAAGCCCGTGTCAGAAGTGCATGGTTTTCCTTCACTCTAGACATCTTGCTTTCATTTGTGTGAAAGGCATCCTTATGGAAATAGGCTGTGTGAGGCTGGTGGGGACTCCTGAGATCTGGGGAGCAGGCAGTGGAGGCAGAAGGGAGAGTTGCTTGAAATAGAACTTGAAGATGATGCCGGGCGTGGTGGCGCACGCTTGTAATCCCAGCATTCGGGAGGCTGAGACCGGAGGATCCGGGTTCGCGGCCAGCCTCAGCTACCTAGTGAGGCACTCCGCAACTTAGTGAGACTCGGTTTCAAAATAAAGAATAAAAAATAGGGCTGGGGGTGTAGCTCGGAGGTAAAATGCCCCTGAGTTCAATCCCCAGTACCGCAAAAAAAAAAAAAAAAAAGAA
>PVLC010005746.1:0-76233 GCA_004027655.1 Graphiurus murinus
GCGAACCCGGATCCTCCAGTCTCAGCCTCCCGAATGCTGGGATTACAAGCGTGCGCCACCACGCCCGGCTCCAAAAAAACAGATTCTTAACAGAAGGAAAAAGCAAAATTTGAACCACAACTAAAGAAGACCCAGAGAAGTGATCAGGGAAGCAAAGGAGACCGCTGCGCGGCGGCTCGGTGCTCAACGCCGGCCGTGGAGCCAGGCATTGGAGCCGGGACCTGGAGCTGTGGCGGCCAGCCAGATGTCAGGATCTACAAACACCACGGCGGACCAGCTACCAGACCAGGCGTGGAGTGAGCACTTCCAGGACTCCACACCCTATCAGGTGGGGATCCCCAAACCAGCCACAGCGACTGGAAGGCGAGGGATGATCAACGTAAGCTCCAGTGGGACCGCCCCAGAGCACCTCTCCAGGGCCGGGGCAACCAACTACACAGCAGAGCTTGAACCAGGACAACCGTGAACACAACTTCTTGACAGAAGGAAAGAGGAGCAGAGCGGCACTGAACCCAGGAAAAACAAGGTAACCGGCATGGCAGGTGCCGCGAACCGGCGGGCTTCATCTTGTGTGCCAGCCCTTCCCAGTCAACGTCCTACCAGCTATCCAGACCTTCATTGATCTCTTGCGCCCCCAGTGACCAGAGGTGGAACAAGCAACAACAGAACACCAAGCAGAAGGGATCTATAAGTTGGATTGCACCCCTGGGGTGCGGGTACCCATATACAAAGGTCAGACTCAGTCACCCGCCCTTCTAGTGATTAGACAGGAAGAGACGTGCAGAAGAACCCAGTACACATAGGGTACCTGAAAAGGCCCGGCATTTAGACTGCACTCTTGCCATCAGCAAAGGCAGAGAGAGAGATGTAGTCAGAACCTATGGAGTGCCCATAGACATAAGCTAGCAGCGGGAGAAGTACCAACAAAACACCATGCCTGCACTGACAGAGCAAATAAAAATGCCAGAGACACACTCGAAAATTTAAGCTCAGTACTTATGAACTAGCAGGGTGTTTGTTTTTGTTGATTGTTATTGTTTTTAGGTTTTGGGGTTTTTTTTTTTTTTTTTTGGTGTTAAGTTCTATCTGTTTTTACTTTGTTTTCATTTTGTATTACCTTGATTTATTTATGTCTGTTTGGATGATTACTTGCTTTGTTATTACTTGCTTAGCTTGTTGACTCTCCTCCTTATCCCTTTTACAAGCTTCCCCCCTCTCTCCCCTCTATATTCCTCTCCTCAACATTTTACCTTCTATCTTTTCTTTTTCCTTTTTTTCCTATCTCATATCAAGACCATCTCATACTACCACACTCAAAACTCTATGACATACCTACAATCTCTAATCTTTACTATATATCACCTCAACACACTCAACCTCTTATTCTTCTGGAACATATCCTCTTCTTTACCCTATTCCTGCATTCATCACTGTGACCTCTCACACAACCTTTATCACTGAACACAACCTGTCCCTGTATATATCATCAGACACCTCTAAACCCCCACTGCAGAGATTGGACGAGAAAACTTGCAAGAGCAGCAAAGATATAAATTTAAGAGCAGGGGAACCATGGGAAGGAAAAATAACAAAGAAACAATGAGTTACCACAACCCCTCAATAACAGATCTCACCAACCCAGAATGGCAGAGATTACCAGAAGAATAATTCAGGGCTTTAATACTAGAAACAATACAGAATTTTCAGAAAGAATGTAGGGAGAGCTGGAAGGAAATAAAGGAACAAAGAATTCGATGACTGAAAAGGAACCAAAGAGAAGCATTGAAGGAAGTGAAAGATGAAATAACAGAAATGAAGGCATCAATACAAACTATAAACAGCAGGTTAGATCACATGGAAAACAGAATATCACTCTTAGAAGATGACCATTCCAAAAATGAACCCATAGTACATAATTTAGAAAAAAAAATATGACAGCATGAATTGGACATCAATGAGATCTGGGCCAATTTTAAAAGAGATAACCTAAGAATAATAGGCATAGAAGAGGTATTAGAAGTTGAAACTTATGGAGTAAACAAGGTCTCCAAAGAAGTAATATCAGAGAATTTTCCAAACATAGAAAGAGAAGTTGACACAGAGGTACAGGAAACATACAGAACTCCCTCTAGACAAGACCAAAGAAGAGGTTCACCATGCCACATAATAATCAAATTGACCAATGTAGAGGCTAAGGAGAGAATTTTAAAGGCAACAAAGGTAAAAGTCCAAATGACATTTAGAAGCAAACCAAATAGAATCATTCCAGACCTCCCAAATCAAGTCATGAAAGCCAGGAGACGCTGGAGTAACATATTCCAAACGCTGAAAGAAAATAACTTGCAGCCAAGATTCTCATACCCAGCAAAACACGAACAACAACAAATGCTGGCGAGGGTGTGGAGAAGTGGGAATCCTAATACATTGTTGGTGGGATTGCAAACTAGTGCAACCACTTTGGAAAACAGTATGCAGGATCCTCAGATGAATGGGAATGAACCTACCATATGATCCAGCAATACCACTTCTGCACAATTCACAATAGCCAAACTATGGAAGCAGCCAAGATGTCCATCGACAGATGAATGGATTACAAAACTATGGGATATGTACACAATGGAATTTTACTCAGCCATAAAGAAGAACAAAATCATGTTCTCTGCAGGAAAATGGATGCAACTGGAAAACATTATGTTAAGTGAGATTAGCCAGTCACAAAGAGTAAAGAAGCATATGTTCTCCCTAATATGCGGATGCTAGGGAGAAGATGGGGCATAAGAGGGTCTCCAGATGAAAAAGGTGAGACCCTCGATAAGCAAAGAAGTTGATTTAATCAAAAGGGATGGATGCAGGGGAGGGCACCCTAATGCACACGATGTACTTATGCAATTATATCACGGTCACTCACTAAACTGAACTTGAGAGGAAGAGAGGGCGAGGGATCGGAGTGGGAATTTGGGGAAGAGGTCAAATGAGAAATGTGTGCACATATGTCGTTATCAATTTGTCCCTAACAAAGATGTATGCTTACAATGCACAAATTATTACAATAAAAAAAATGATCTAGGGACAATTGGATATTTGAATGCAAAAAAAAGGCATCTCATTTCATTTAGTCGATGACTCTAGGCATCTGCTAAATTAAATTAAAATGGATCATAGGTGGCACACACCTTTACTCCCAGTACTTAGGGGGCTGAGACGGGAGGATTGAAGGCTCAAGGACAGCCTTTGCAATGTAGAGAGACTCAGTATCTAGTGAGACCCAGTTTCAAAATAAAAAGGGCTGGGGGTATAGGTTGGAGGTTGAATGCCCTGAGTTTAATCCCCAGTACCATTCCCCCTCACACACACAAATTGGATCATAGATCTAAATTTAAGACCCCAAATTATAAAACTCATGGAAGGAGACAAGAATAAAGCTCCAGAATCTTGTGTTAGACACAGTTTTCTTAAATGTCACACCAAAAGCTAAAATAACAAAAAAAGTAATATCAAAATTGAACTTCATCAAATCTTAAACTTTTGTCCTTCAAGTAACACCACTGAGAAAATAAAAAAGACAACCCACAGAATGGGAAAAAAATGGTTGAAGATCATATATATAATAAGAAATTTGTATTCATAACATATTTAAAAATATGTATGACAATAATAAGAGACAAATAATCTAACAAGACTGAGCAAAATAATTGAATAGACATTTCTCCAAAAGAAGACACACAAATGGTCAATAAGCACCTGAAAAGATTCTCAACACCATTAGTTATCAGGAAAATATAAATCAAACCACATGAGACAGATAGCACTCTATGAGAGCAACTATGAGAGCTAAAAAAGTAAAGTAAATAATAAGTGTTAAGGAAGATGCAGAAAAATTGGAACCTTCATATATTGTTGGTGCAACTGTAAAATGGTGGAACCTCTCTGAAAAACATTTGGGCAATTCCTCAAAAAGTTACATAGAAAGCCAAGTGTGGTGGCACATGCCTGTAATCCCAGTACTTGGGAGGCTAAGACAGGAGGATCAAAGGTGTGAGGGCAGCCTCAGCTAGTGAGATTCTCAGCAAAGTAGAGAGACCCTGTCTCCAAAACAAAAAAAATAAAAATAAAAAGGCGAAGAGTGTAGCTCAGAGGTAGAATGCCCCTGGTTTCAATCTTCAGTACAACAACAAGGACAACAACAAAACCTCTCTGTATCCACATGAGGCAGCAATTCCACTTCTAGATACATATCAAAAAGAAAACATTCATACAAATGTTATATAAATATTATTCATGATAGACAAAAAGTAGAAATAATGTGACAATAGATTAGTAGGTAAACAAATTGTGATGTAGCCTTACAATAGAATACTATTCAGCTGTAAAAAGGAGTAACTTACTGATACATATTACAACATGTATGAACCTTGAAAATATTATGCTAAGTGGAAGAAGCCAGGTACAAATGAACAAGTAGTGTATAATTCCATTTACATCAAATATTTAGAATAAGCTGGGCATCATGGTGCAAGCTTATAATCCTAGTACTTGAGAGGCTAAGATAGGAGGGCTGCAGGTTCAAAGCCAGCCTCCACAACTTATCGAAGCTCTCAGCAATCTTGTGAGACCTTGTTTTCAAATAAGAAATAAAATCAGGCTGGGGATGTAACTTGTAGGTAGAAATGCCTCTTAGTTCAATCCCCAGTACCTCTCCCCCCACCTCAAAATAGTTTAGAATAGACAAATCCATAGAGAGGAGAATATATTTGTGATTTGTAGGGACAGAGGGAATAGGAAAATTGGTAGTTTCTTTTGAGGATGATGAAAATATTTTAGAATTAGATTATTTTGATGGCTGCACAACTTTGAATATACTAAAACCACTGTATTATGCCTTTCAAAGGGTGGACCTTTGGTATGTGAATAATGTATCTTGATAAAGTTACTTAAAAACAAAGGTAATAAAACTCGAAACATAATTTCACAATAAAAAAATAAAATAAACATCGATATAATTAACACATTATAATGAATGAGTCATTATCTTACTAATGGATAATTACTTTAGTCTAATTTTATTCCTAAATGTTTTATAGAATTAAGAATAAAGAATTATTTATTGTTCAACTCAAGTTCTGACTCTCCTAGGCAATATTTTATAGAAGTAGTTTTATACCTAGAGGAAAACATTGTTTAATCATTTATTCACTGCTCAATTTTAGTTGAAGAATAAGTCACAGTGCTACTAAATCATCTCTGACTCCCTAAGTCCAACGTTTGGTGTCTATTGCAATTATTTGTCTATTAATTTTCTTTCTAGAAATATCTTTCATCATTTCGTCATATAATTCATTTGTACCCAGGTTTATGCCTTTCATTGTACAACTTACTACCAAATTACTCATAGCTCACTACCTTATCATCCTGCTTCAAAACATCTACCTCTTAATCCCACCCAGGGAGTCATCCCTCACTCCAACGATACTAAAAATAGCAGTAGGTGCCACTATCAAGTCATCCAAAAAAAATCTTCCTTTTGTGCTTATTTAAATTGTGTCTAAAACTTCACAAAAGAAGAAATACAAATGTTCAACATCTTTTACATCAGAGAGATGCAAATCAAAACTATCTTGAGATTTCACCTAATCCAAATTAGAATGGCAATCATAAAAACACAAACAACAAGAAATGCTGGTGCGGTGTGGAGAAGTGGGAACCCTAACACATTGTTGGTGGGATTGCAGATTAGTGTAACCACTTTGGAAAACAGTATGGAGGATCCTCAGGTGAACGGGAATGAACTTACCATATGATCCAGCAATACCACTTCTGGGTATCTACCCAAAAGAATGGAAACCAAACTATCAGACCGATGCATGTGTATCTATGTTTATAGCTGCACAATTCACAATTGCCAAACTATGGAACCAGCCAAGATGTCCATCAACAGATGAATGGATTACAAAACTATGGGATATGTACACAATGGAATTTTACTCATCCATAAAGAAGAACAAAATCATGTTATTTGCAGGGAAATGGATGGAACTGGAAAACATTATGTTAAGTGAGATTAGTCAGTCACGAAAAGTAAAAAATCATATGCTCTCCCTAATATGCAGAAGCTAGGGAGAAAGTGGGACATAAGAGGGACTCTAGACAAAGAAGGAAAAACCTTAGATGAGCAGAGAAGGTGATTTAACTGAAGGTGATTGGGGGGAGGGAACACCCTAATGCACATGATGTACTTTCACAAACATATCAAAGTCAATCATTAAACTGAGCTTGAGAAGGAGGGAGGGCGAGGGAGTGGTGTGGGAATTGGGGAAGGGTTCAATTCTGTGTGCATGTATGCCTTTACCAGCTTGTACCTAATAAAGAGGTATGATTACAATGCAGCAATAAGAAAATAAATAAATAGTGTCTACAAAGCAATCATATTTTCTTAACTAAAACCCAGGAAACATGATCTGAGCCAAATACATTTTTTCTAATTCAGAAGTTTTTTATAACTATTCATTTTGAAAATATAATAACAGTTCATACATAATCAGTTGATTTTACTGATAATATTAAAATTAAATGCAATTAGGGATGTCCTAAAAATGATTACTACTATTCTATAAAGCATTCCCCAATCTAAATCTAGAAATCCCCCAGGTACTTACTGATGAGCTTTGCTGAGAGAGAAAAATGGGTATCCTCTGCAGCACTTAATAGTTCTAAGTATTTTATTGACATTTACATCATTTGTCATGTTCAATTATTTGCTGAAAGAGATGTGAGGCTACAGTCCCTATGAGAATAACAAGTCTGAAGAGATGGCCCATCTTTACCCGCAAGACATTTAACTATATTGGTAGTTATTCCTACATAAACCAAGGAATGTTCAGTCCTTATGCATGGGCGGTAGGCTGACTATATGATCAGCAAAAGAACAGAAACTCAGAATATCTTGACAGATAAATTCCTTTGGAATTTTCCCATCAAGTTCAATTAGTTAATTAATGAGCAAATAATTTGCTTTATTCAGGCTGAAGATACAGGACATATTTTCAGAGGAAAATATTAAGGAACATTTCCTAAAGATGAGAATCTTTAAAAATTCAAATATTTGGTTTAAACTTTGCCAAAGAGCAAGTAAAACATATTAATCCAGAGAATACAAGATTGAATTTGAAATCTGTGAATCAATACTTTCATATGAATGACTGTAAACTGATTCTAAAACAAATGTTAAAATTTATCACAAATACAGGGATCACAATTAATACTAAATTTAAAACTTGGAATATAAATATTTTGGTTGCTAACTAAAGGGTTGTTGAATGCCTCTGGGTTCTGTCCCCAGTACTACCAAAAAAAAAAAAAAAAAAATTTAGACCTTGAGTATACTAAAAAAAAGAAAAGTAAAATACATTACTCCAAGAAGTAGTTCTTCACCATACTCTACCATTTAATTTTTCTACTTTTTATTCTACATATAAATGCAAATTACAATGAGTCTACATATGAATAAAACCATACTACAATAAGTCTTCAACCACAAGATGTTAGTAAAAAGTACCTAATAAAGTACTGGTTTATCTTAGATATACGAGCTATAACTTTTAATAATTTGCAAAAAAAATTTGGTGCCCAAAATATTTTAGAGAAATGATTGAGCACATTAAGAATTATGTATTATTTTGCAATGTTAATGTATAAATGATTATATGACATTTTGAAAAAGAATAATATAGGTGGTTTAGGATCTCTTATTATATTGTATACCATTTTAAGTGTGTTCATGAACACATACCTGATATAGAAGGTCTTTTTGAGACAAAGGTAGGGGTTGTTCTTCATACACAGGAGGTGGTTTATGTGTGGGTGGAAGGTCAATCCTGCATTAAAGAAGTTAAAAATGTTATTGCCATATTTAGAAAAATAAGGAGGCAGAAAAATATCAAGGTTTTCATAAGTTTGGGGATACTGTATTCACACTACAAAAGACGTAATTATTACTCTAGTCTACATGTTTAAGTCAGTTCTTATTTTTCTTTATCAATCATAGAAAATTAAAGTAAAAAAAAATTTTTTTCTGTCCTGGGGATTGAACTCAGGGGCATTCTACCCCCAAGCTACACCTCCAGTCCTATTTTTTATTCTTTATTTTGAAACGGTCTCACTAAGTTGCGGAGGGCCTCACTAAGTAGCTGAGGCTGGCCATAAACCTGGATCCTCCTGTCTCAGCCTCCCAAAGTACTGAGATTACAAACGTGTGCCACTATGTCCAGCTAAAGTAAACATTAATTCTGATGTTTAGAACTAACCTGATTCATATTTAAAGAAATAATTTAAATATATGCATTTTTTGAAAACTATCATTATGCAAGTAACCTAGTACATGACCAATTTAAATATAGCATGTCTTCACACTGGATTATGCTTAAAAAAATCTTAAAAATAATCAAATAGTTCTATCATTACACTTTCCTCCAAAGTGTCATAAAATGATTTAAGATACTGTATTTTAAATTGATAATAAGTTTTTATTGTATTTTGGAAATACTTCCAAGACTGATTTTCAAAAGCTTTCTTCTCTCTTAGATTATTCATCAAACAAATTAAGATTTTTCAACTTATAGGCCATTATAAATTTTATCATCATTACATCCTTTGGGAATACATTTATTTTTGTTAAAGTGATCTAATCTCTAAAATCCCTCAATATTTAATGTTTAATATACTTTAAACATTGCTTAGTTACAACAAACAATAGTAGCTCCTTTACATTATAGAAAATAATTTTAAATATATTCTCATACTTTTGAGGATCCATTTCAGTACCTGTAACTAGTAAGTAAAAGATTATCTATATTAAAAGATAAAAGGAATAAAAGCTATAGATGCTAAAATAATAAGTACTGTGGCCTAATAATTTAAGGGCATAAAGTAGTATTTTAAATGAATAAATTTAAACATAGTAGTTACATATATTATCCTACTAATAAATTGTTTTCAAAATTAAAGAAAAGACATAATTTGGAAACTAAGATGATATTAATCATATGCTAGTCACTCTCAAAATATTAAAACACTCCAATCTTATAGGTATCACACTGAAAGAGCGTTTTATCATTCTGTATGTAATTTTTTTAATCTAATGAAAATTACAACAAATTTTTAGTTCCAACGTGCCAAAGGTCATTTAGGTAAGAAAACTGAGGCTCACGGATGTATTCATGATAGATCTGAAACTGATAATTTGGTATCTTCAATACAAAACAAAAAAACAGTACTGTAACTGTACCAGATTAGAGAAACAGACATATATACAAAGTTTTTGTGGTTTGTTTTTTGTACTTAGGATTTCTGAATCCAGGGGATTCTACCTCTGAGTTATTTCCCCAGCTCTTTTCAATTTTTACTTTGAAACAGGGTCCCACTAAGTTGCTGAGGCTGGCCTCAAAACTGCGATCCTTCTGTCTCAGCCTCCCAAGTACTGGGATTACAGGCATTGTGCCACTATAAAACTAACATATGCTCTGAATAACAGCTTATGTTTTCATGTAAAAACATTAAAAACTATACAAGAAATAATGTCAGCTGGCATGGTTTCTATTATCCTAGCTACTCGGGAGATAGGCAGTAGTAACTGCAAGTTCCAGGCCAGTCAGGGGAACTAAGCCCCTGTCTAAAAATAAAATAAAAACAGGAGCCGGGCATGGTGGCACATGCTTGTAATCCCAGCATTTGGGAGTCTGAGACTGGAGTATCAGCTACCTAGTGAGGCCCTCTGCAACTTAGTGAGACCCTGTTTCAAAATAAAGAATAAAAAATAGGGCTGGGGGTATAGCTCGGAGATAGAATGCCCCTGAGTTCAATCCCCAGTACCGCAAAAAAAAAACAAAACAGGGCTGGGGGTGGTGGTGGTGGTGGTGGTAATTCAGTGGTGTAGTTGCTTGTCTATTGTCTGGTATGCAGGAGGCCCTGGGGTTTGATGCCGCTACTGCAAAAAAAAAAAAAAAAAAAAAAAGAAGAGGAGGAGAAATGCCATGTGTATAGAACTGTACATTTTTTTTTATTATATTCCATCTCAACTATGTGAAGTTAAGCAGGAAAAGTATTATTCCTATTGCACAGATAAAGCAGGGAATTAACAGGTTGGAACATTTGTCATTTGATTCTACAACAAGGTGCAATTTTCATCTTATAATTCTGTCTCCATAATTAGACCAAAAATCTGCTTATTTTTTAAATAGATGGATATTATATAATTCACCAAAACAAAGCATTTAAGAAAAAAAGCTGCAAAATTTTATGTATTTAATAGTTTTTGGTAATTTTGTCTATAGAGAAGACAGACATATGTAATCTGAAGAATCAAGAAAGCTTCTAAGATATTTTCATAACTTTCCACTAGAATTTCATCAAAGTCCTGTATTCATCAAGTATCATTATACTGCCATATGAAAAGAGATCTAGTACACTGTGGGTGAAAAAAAAAATCTGATATCTTTGTCTCCAGAAGCCCTTTGATGGTGTTCATTTACCAAGATATCGTTTAAGATATCCTGTTTAAATCAGTCATATAACAAAGGTTTGACATTATCTTACTTTCATCCCATGGACCACTTTAAATAAAAGAAGCTGAAAAGGTACAAAGACTAATGCATAGCTTAAACCTGTAGTTGAACACAGGAACAAAGTTACCTACACTTTGTCAAGATAAGATGGTCTCTTTTTCCGAGGAGTGAGCAGCACAGTCACAAAGACAGCAATGATGAAGAGGGCAAGTACAGCTCCAATGACAGCTCCAGCTACAGCTATAGAAGAGGTCTGCTTAAAGGGAACATCTGTAAAGTAACAGAAACTAGGCTATTCAAAAAATTTAAAAAGTTGAAATTACATGCCTTAATTTCTACATTGTGCACAGGCTATTTGATTAAGTATGCTATCCAATAGTTAGCTTAGAGGACCCTAAATTCAGTTTGTTTATTCTAATATATTATGCTTACAACCTACCTTCTTCATTAAGCACCCCAGCTTCACTTTTTAAAAATGATGAAAATAACCCAAACCAGACATCAACAGTTAATCTATTCTCTATGGTCAAAGAATGTCTGGAGAAGAAACCACATAAAAAGATGAAAATAATTTTAAGTTCTTACTCTAAAAGGTGATAAAAATTAAATATTTTAAAGAGTTGACCAACAATACCTATATACCATTTTTATTCTGTTCAAATGAAAAATAAATCCTATTAAAGAAACCAAAAACTTTCAAATGCAAAAAAAAATTTTTACCACAAGTCAAACAGTATAAAAGATGACATTAGACAATGTAAAAATGTTTTAAAACATACTAACAGGAAATTCTTTCCTACCTGGCTTCTGAATATCAATTTATACCATAGATTATACCACATATTTCCTAAGAATTTAATTAATAAACATATATAGCAGTCAGAATTTCACACAATTTTTAAAAGTTAAGCCACTTTATTTCATTCACTTTCAAATAAGGGAAGATTACAATTAACTCTAAACTTTCAAATATATTAAGTATTAAGGGATGAGTAGTAGAGTACAATAAAGTTAGGTTGGGGTAGGGTGGAAGTCTCCACCCTTACATTCTTGTTGACAGAGAATAGTTTTTGGCAATATCTAATGTAGGCTTGCATTTCAAGATTGCTATTTTGTAATAGACTTCTTATTTTTCACTTCTATTGATTTATTCACATACATTCTTAAGTACAACTACCATTAGGATCCATCCCTAGGATGTTTAAGTGGAATTAAAGCACTATCTGGTTTGAAATGTTTCATTTACTCACATGAGCATATATTTAGAAGCATTTTATAACTACTAAAATGTTTGTCACATTGTGTTTTAGATAGCTAAAAAGAACATTTTACTTTATTCTCAGTCATAAAACTATATTTAGCAGACCAAGAATCCTGGGTTCATTAATGGGACCTTTTGTTAGCCTTATTCTAGACTGAACAAATCTTTCCCCAGTAAGAGCAAGTCACCCATTTCAATAACCTTTCAATGAAAATAGTGAAACATATAATTATCCTAAAATAATAGAATCTTCATTTGCAAGTATGGTTTAGGTTATTTACAGTTACTCATTAATTTCTAGTATCTCCATTTGAATATGTGCTACATGAAATTTGAAACCCAGCACAAACTTACCCAGCACCTGTAAATGTGAAAAAGATTTGGGATATAAGTAATCTATTCTACATTATCATTTTACTCACTATATAAAGGATAGCTTTGACTACTGGACACAACTATCAAGTAGATGACTACACTCTGTCTTTGATAATATGCCAATTGTAACCTATTAAGGTATGTGATTTGACCAAGGTCACCCACCTAATCAGTGGCACAAATAAGAATCACAATTGTCAAGTTTGTTACTTATTCCATACCCTAAATGTCTTCTTTTACAGAATTATTTTCTTTTAAGGATAAAGTAACTTCTGTCCAAGTATAATTTAAATTTGTGTTTTCATGGTAATGACAAATACAGTATTTATAATAATTCTTGCAAAACTATTGTGTGTGTGTGTGTGTGTGTGTGTGTGTGTGTGTGTTGGGGGAGGGCACTGGAAATTGAACTGAGGGGCATTCTATGTCTGAGCTACACCATCAACCCTATTTTTATTTTGAAACAGGGTCTGGCTAGGTTGATGAGTCTTACTACTTCCCGAGGCTGTCCTCCAACCTGTGATCCTCCTGTTTCAGCCTCCCAAATACTGGGAATACAGACATGCGCTACTGCACCCAGCTCAAACTATTTTTCAGAAGTTTAGTCTTTGAATATAGTAATCCCAAATTAAGATTCTCAACCTACAGGTCATTATTAACTCTTAATTAAACCTCACATTTCCACTTAATCTGAAATTTGGCAGTGCTTTATAAGAAATGACATAATATATAGATTTTGATTTCTTAAAGTAATTTCCAACTCTAAATTTATACTATTGTAATATCCTGAATTTTTGTTGTTGTTGTTTTTTGCAGTACTGGGGATTAAACCCAGGGGCATTCTACCTCTGAGCTACATCCCCAGCCATATTTTATATTCTTTATTTTGAAACAGGGTCTCACTAAGTTACAGAGGGCCTCACTAATTAGCTGAGGCTGGCTGTGAACCTGCAATCCTCCTGTCTCAGCCTCCCAAGTACTGGGATTACAAGCATGCACCATCATACCCAGCTCATAATATCCTGAATTAATTCTCAAATATATATACTATTTTTTTTCTGGTACTGGAGATTGAACCTAGAGGCATTCTACCTCCAAGCTACACCTCCAGCTACACCTTTATTTTTAAAACAGCGTCTCACTAATTTGCAGAAGGCCTCACTAAACTGTGATCCTCCTGTCTCAACCTCCCAATTACTGGGATTGCAAGTATGCAACACCACACCCAGCTTGTATACTACTTTTAAACATTTTAATTTTGATCTCACTGTCCAATTATGTCACATTAGTGTTATAACCTATAGTTGACAATTTTCATACCACAGTATTTCTTCCTATTTTAGTTGGGACATCTTTATTTCATCTGGTTCCACTTGTTGTTTATTCATACTGTCTTTTTCATATCTCTCCTATTACCAGAACAGGATAAGTACTGAAATGAGCAGCTGGAAGGAAAATGATGTATGACTGACTACATTTACCAACTGGATAATGCACTTCATATAGGTACACTGATGTTAAGTACATATGTGAGGTATATTTCATGATTCCTTTGAGAAAATAAAAAATGTAATTTATTTAAGGATATTAAGTTTGATAAAGACCAGTATGAAATACAAAGAGGTGAAAATTTTGCATTCAAACCTAATTATTTTGATGAAAAATGAGAATTTAGTCCAATACTGCCTCTCCTATATCTCACGTAAGCACACATATTACATTAACTAGTTATTCTACCAAAATCACTGTAAGGAAAAATTAAGTGTGCAAACATGTAAGAAAATGGCATTTTAAAATGCTAAGCTAGTTTATTGAGTGGCTGACATGAAGCAACCTTACTATAACCTGAAATGGTCTACAAAGTCTTAATAGTGTTTACAAAGTGGCAGAAAACAAAAAAGACAAAAGTGTTATAATATTTTCAGTGAAAAGATTGGTGTGTGCATCTCTAAAAAGATTTATCACAGAAGCTATATTAACCCACATTGGAAACTCACCCCCCCCCAAAAAGAAAAATCTCCCAATACAAAAGTATATACCACCATGCATCTGAGAAAAATATTTGAAAATCAGCTACAAATCATATAAAAATTTGATAGAATTTTAATTCTTTGGAAAAATGCATATGGTAAATACTATAGATATTAAATTGAAGCTTTATCTTTATCACCAAATAAAATGAACACATGTCAATCAAATATATGCACATATCTAATCCACCTCTGAAATTGAGACATGGTATTTGAGTCCTTAGGCCAAAGCTTCAATAATGAGATCACGACTCAAAGGTTAATGTGATGACCTATAAATTTATCTCATCTTTTATTTGTCCCATACTATATATCATTGTATTACTAACTTTTTTCCACATTAATAATCCATTTTTTCAGTGCTGCAAATCCACTCCAGAGCCTCATGCAGGCTAGAAGCACTCTACCACTGAGCTACAGCCCCCAGCCCTGCATTCTTCCTTTGTCAATAGAACCTTCATCTTCCAAATATGACATCAAAGCCTTTATATCCATGCAAATACTTAACTATTTAATAAAAGTGCTCTATTTGGGTCAGATCAGTTTCCCTGGCCTCTCAACTACCAAATTGCCAAACACAAAATATGTGCTGGCATTGTGGCAAGCAGTAAGAATGCAAGGATGAATTATATAATCCCAGTCCTCACAAGGGAGAAAAACCCCAGTTAAGAGTCACAGAGTTCATTAAATATAGATGATCTGAGCAAGTATAAAAAATATTACCACTTGCTTAAAAATCATTTAATAAACATAAACGTTTATTCGTGTCTGCAATAAACCCTTGATTTCAATAGTTCCACTTAGTCCATGCGGCAGGTGTTCACAAGCCACATGAGGCATTCACAGTATTGTGTGGGGGAAAGGTGTGATAGTTCCAGAATGAAATTAGGAAGTTACACCTTCACTTGGTTAGTCCTTCCCAGAACAGTCAGCATCTTATGAGACATGGAAGCTCAGCTAATGAACATCTAAACTTAACCAACAATTGAAAGTGTAAAGGATGAACTGCATGGCTGTCCCATGTGATGGGTGGATACCTGACACATGGACCAAAGATGGTATCGATGCTAATCTATATACTATATACCAGTAAGTATTTCTTCCTAGTAAACGTCTTTCCTGCAAGCAATTGGTATAATGAAGGTAACACTAATAATGCAGGTATAAGTAACAAAAACAATGCAAATCTTACTCCTAATACAAACTTTACCAGTCACAATGTGAATAAAAACCATGGCAATCTAATGAGATGCAACAAAGCAAAGAAAAATACATCAGGAGATCAACTAAAATACATTCACTCACTAACAATAAATTTCTGACTAAACCTATACTAGGATGAAAAAAGCTAATGTGAGTGTAAGCTTATTGTGAATAGCAAGACACTGAGAAAACCAAACATCTTGTACATAAAGACTACTCCTAAAAACAGAGAATGGGATAAAAATTGTTAAAGTTCCCAACAACGTACTACTTCTATTTGAATCTAGTTGATTTTGAGAGGTAGCTTTTTAGTTATCATACTTAACCAAGTATCAATATACTGAACATGGAATAAGACTTTTGAATTACTGAATCAAAAAGTGTAAAATCAAGGTTAAAAAAACACATTCAATCATGTGGTTTTCCAAAAACTGTTTTAGTGACAAAAAAGATTAACTTTTAAAATGAAGCACAATATAGTATCTCAAAATATTTTAGTGACAAAAACATTAACATTTAAAAAGATTTTATCAGAGTTAAAATTTCCGTTTTGAGTATTTTTTAATGTATACATTTTTTAATGTATAGCCAAAACACTATAGTAGCACAAATATACTTGGAGTACATAATAATTAACTTATAGTCAAGATTCTGATCTAGAAAAACAGGTAAAATCTATAATAAAATGTGAAGTTGTGGTAAATACAAAAAACTATGGGCAGCAGTTACTAATTTTAAAGAAGGATATTTCATAAAGCTATCATTTGAGTTAGACTGTGAATGTGGACTGATCTAATGTACAAAAAGGGAGGAAATATAAAGGATTCACATCAACATAAGTATTCAGATATCAAAGCACATGGAATGGCAAAGAACAGTTAATAGATCCAGACATTGAGTAGGTTCCTTGTTAATATATCTAGGCATTGAGCATCAAGTGGCTATTCATATCAAAGCAGAAAAACAGGTATCAAGTATCTTCTGATAGAACATACATCACTTACAAAGTACTCTTAACAAAAAAATTAAACTTGAATCTCACCAAGGCTCTAGATCTTACTAGTGATTTACAGAAAATACAGAGGGACATCATATATGGAGTGCAACCAGAACAACCCACACTGGAAAACTATAGGAAAAATAAAGCATGTTCTTCAACAAATAAATTGCAGAGGAGAAAATGGGGGGGGGGGGGAACAAGGGCAAGGAACACACAAAAATGTGATTTCTAGCAATCACAATATATCGATCCTGACTAAAATTATAAAAATATGTTTAGAAATGTCAACACCCACTACATGGTATTAAGATATTCATTTTTGGTATAATAATGTCACTACGATTATTATTTTAAATGATCCTTATCTTTCAGTGCTACATATTGATTTATTTATAAATGAAAGAATGGCAAAAAGGATTCTGTGGGTAAGGGCTTAAATGAAACATGACTATAGAGTGACAATAATTGAACTAATACATGGAAGCTCATTATTCTTATTTTTGTATAATTTTCCATAAAAGTTTTTAAGTTATTGTCTTAAAGCTCCCTTTCAATTGGTTTCATCATAGTAGCCAGCCAGAATGAGGTGTTATTAACTAAAAGGCAAGCAAAGTAAGATTTACCCCAAATTGAAACATGTTTTATCCTTTCAAAATGAAATGTACATGAACAACTATTACCAAGGTCCAAAAAAAGAAATGACCCCTAAGGGTACATACACAGCAAAATTTTTATAAAACTGTTAGGTTTCATATCTTGACTGAAACCTATCACTAACTCAGGTCAAAGTAGGTATAAACTGTAAAAAAACAAGCAGTTGGCTTTTTTTTTTTTTTAATAACAGAAGAGAAATATATAAACAGAAGACAGTTTTGAAAACATGTAAAAGTTGGTATTCTGTGGACACTATTCTAAAGACTCTTTCATCAATAAATTTTTATTGGTATACCAAGAGGGGAAACAAAACAATCCAAATTGAATGTTATTTTTTAAAAATGGCTGCTTGTCCTAAAATAATGTAAAGTTTAGGAAAAATATATCATAATTTAAAGTGTCAGAAATAGGAAACAGGAGGATGATTACATACAGTTCAAAACAATGACATTTCTAATCAAAATGGCTCACAAGCTACAGGTACATATTATTAAATGGCAATGTAAATACAGTACAAAATATGTTAATTTCAAACTGAAAGCCAATACAGTAGTTCATTGGTATTAAAACAGAATTGGTTCCAGGATCCCTGAGAATACCAAAATCTGGAAATGTTCAATTTCCTTGTAATTTGGTATCTACATATAACTTGTACACATCTTCTTGTATACTTTAAATAATCTCTACATTACTATTAATACCTAATAGCAGGTAAGCAATCTATTGTTTAGCAAATAATGACAGGAAAAAAAAAACTGTACATATTCAGTACAGAAACATTTTTTCAAATATTTTTAATGTTACTCATGACATATATGTATATGGGAAATAGGGACTGAATGGTTCATTAAAATAAAAATTTATAATGGCTAACATTTCAATCTATATGTCCCTCAAATTTTACCTGTTTCCTTATCCTGATATCAGTTTTATTTGGAAAGAGAAATTAGACAAATTCTAATTCCCACAAACTCTTAACTGCATTTTGATTATTAAAAGAAAGTAGCCATATACAAACCACACACACACACACACACACACACACACACACACACACACACAAATATATTGAGGAAAAAGAAGGCAATACAGAGTCATAATCTCACTACAGAAAAATATACCTCTGAAGAATAATTTTAAACTTTAATGGTTTCCTGCATGACTATTGGATCTAACACCTAATATTTAATTTGGTTTAAAAAAAATTACTAGAAAAAACTAAAACTAAACTCAAACCTAACATGTCAAAACTTTTTAGGAAGTACGTTTTTATGGACAGTGCAATTCTAATTAACAAGTAAATAAAGAAAAAATTCAATTTGTATTCTATTAGAATTAAAAATTCAATTCAAATTCTATATTCAAACCATTTCTTCCTGTTTTGTTTTACATTGATTACTTCCACATACTAACAGCTTTTTACTTGTCCACATATTTTAACAGAATTTATCAAAATCAAAATGAACTCAAATCAGGTTGTTACATATAAAATGGCTACTTCACTCTAAATTTTTGCACTTAAGCACTGCACTTCCTGTAGTCCCTTAATGTAAAACGTGTAGCCATGGTTACCTTATTATAGGTTCTTGTGTATGGCTAACAGAAGCAATACTTACTACTGAAAAGTCTTAATGGTTTCTTAATTATTAGATTTTTTTTTTTAAAAGCCCCTTAAGCACATTACGGTAAAATACTAAATCTTTCAACCATAGAGTCAAATACCGTTTTTAATGTAAACCCCTAGCCTACTGAAGCTTCAATGTGTTTTAATAAAAATGGCAGAAAAAAAAAATAAGAGTTGCATTCATCTTCATTGTAGTATAGAAATATTTTAACCAGTAGGAAAGAAACCCTAAAGTGAATATAAAAATGCAAAATAGTTGAAAGCATATGAAAGAAATGTAGATATGGCTCAAAACAGTAAAAACATTCTTTCATCTTTTCCAAGAGGATACTAGGTTTCATATACACCTATTAGCTGAGCACATCAAGGTATTCAAAAATTAATTTAACAAAAATGTTTATTTCATCACTATTCATGTTTACAAACAATTCTCTATATACAGTATATATATACATAAAGCTCTAATAACAACAGTGCAATGCTTCCAAAAGTCTTAAGCACCAGTATAAGATCCCTAAAACTTGGAAACCTTTCAGTATGCCAAAACTCACCTCTAAGTTTTCAAGTTGCCCTCTCTCACAAAAACAAAACAAAAAACTAACCACATTATGGCCACAATGGAAAAAGAAGTTCATGATCAGTAAGGAGATATTTCTGAAATACAGTTCTTGAAGTACATTGCGAATTTCTCTCAGATATACTCAAATTGAGATTTATGAAGAATCCTAAATATGATTATTCTGCACAGATTCACATAGCACTTCAAACCCTTACTTCTAAAGACAGAATTCTGATCAAGCCACAAATTTATCTCTTTCATGGAAAGAAATTTTGGATCTATCTCTCTTGTGGCTGATACCATTGCTTATATTTAAATAAAAAGTAAAGTTATTTCAATCACAGTGTTTTATCAAGAAAGTTTTCTTCCAATGACTTAGACAATGGAGTCTTAGTAAGTGGTTACAGCATTGAAACTAAAGACAGTTTTAACAAGACATAGGTGAACTTTACTTAACTGTATTCCTTAACCTGACATTATAATCTTGTACTAACTTAGGGTTAGGGGAAAATTTCTAAGCTCCATAAAATACTGATAAAGAAGGCTAATTTTGTAATTATTTAGAATAAAGCTTTCACTACTTGTAATAGACTATGAGCAAGTCAGAATTTTGCCTTCTATATTTCTTGACTGATGAAGATTGGAAGGGGTAGATAAGTGGGCTAAAAATACCTACTTCACTGTTCTGTTAAAAAAATAATTTGTGATTCTCCTAATAACTTCTGTTTCATTGCCCTGGCAAAACACTTATTCTACACAGTCCTTTTTTCTATTGAATCATGAACAGAGAAACATTCTTTGGGCCTCAATACAGCTGTCATGATTACAATTTTATAGAAGCTAACTGTAGAAGAAACTTAACCATCTCAAAAAGATCCACATTGGAAGATTCGAGGAACATTTGTTTCTTAAAAGTTACATGATTCTGGAAAGAATATACTTAATGAATTATTTAAAAACAAAACAAAAAACCTCATGATATGTTTCCAGTTTTAATTGGAAAAACAAAAATTTTGAAACACATACATACATTTAGGAGAAAATGGAGGAATAGGGGATGGACTGCCACAATCCATCTGCCAAGTGTTACCAAGTGGTTCTATAATTCAGATTTTCTAGGTAAATCCCAAGTTTCCAAGTGTAATTTTTTTCTATACATTTACCCGTCTGAACAACATCTACATTAATTAAAACAAGATGGTCTAGAAAATTCTTTGAATAGACTCCTCTCTGAAACATCACACTTCTAAAACTAGTATGCTAATATACTTGAAAGGCCCTCTCTGCGCTACATTTACCTGTGTACCATATTTTCATTACTATTCCCATATTTATATTATTTGTATAAAGCATTAAAATAAGGCGACTGCTTAATGTACCATGTTCACAAGACAATTTAAGAACTGTCTTCCAGAGATGAAGAAAAATTGTAATAATAATATTTAGAAGGCATGTATTTTATTACTTTTGTATATATTTTGGACAAAAATATTGACCAGATAATTTTTTCTCTTTCACACATCATGTTCACTGAGTTTACTACCACAGTTTTAGTGCAACAAAATATCTCTGAAAAGCCATTCTACAGTAATTATGGCAAGGCTCATTAAAATGCAGAGGTAACAATTCCATTTGAAACTTAGGAAATAATATTTGAAAAGGGATGATGTTCCATCAACTGAATATTTTTATAGTATACTAAAAATATATATAAACATTTTTTAATTAGCGTTATAGTCAATTTTGATGTAGTATCATTTAGTGGTGATAAATTTTGAGAGGTATATGTTTAACAAACATTATATTTGAGATTATAGTCTTAGGTAAACATTTAAATACACAATGCCAAGGTAGTTTCCTTTTTCTTTAATTTTTGTACCAAAAATTCATACATTTAATGTTGACATTTCTTCTTACCTGTGTGCCTCAGACCAATAAAGTACTCTGCATTAAAATTTAAATCTTGAGACAGTAGTACAGCATTGAAAAAAATTGTAAAGCAGCTCAGATACATTAAACCCAGATTTTACATTTTCATTTCTCAGATTAGAATATAAAAAGCTCGAAAATCAACTTGAAAAAGCTTATTCTTCCTCAAGAAAAAGTATGAACAATCTGAAAATGATCAACTAGTATGAATGAAACATAGTACATCGTTAAGTCACATTTAGTGGTTGCTAAACATACCACTCCCTCCTGGAAATTACGGAACCATCTACATGTGAAACTAAGTCATCTTCATTTTCGTCATAATGTTCATCACTGACGAACTTCATTCCCATTTTTAGATCTTCGTAATAATCCATTGGTCTTTCAAATCTATTGAGATTTTCTACATTGTTCCATTGAGTTTTTTCAGGCTCTTCTAAATAGTCTTTACGTATTAGATTGTTCACAGGATTTTTGTTTTCTTTTTTTACACTGTCCGGATAAGAATCAAGCTCATCTTGTTGAAGAACATCTATTTGTGATTCCTTTTGCATATCTGATGGTGGAATGTAATTCTTGGCAAAGTAGTCTCCACGAAACGTCCGTCTTCTCCTGTAGCAGAATACTCCAGCCAAGACACTTACAAGTACTATGAAGAGAGCCCCACCCACTACACTAGCAATGATCGTGCCAATTGTGTCATCCTTAATTGTTGCCAAAGTTGACAATGGAAAGGGCAATTTTTTGGGTTCTGTTGCTAGATCCTCGATGTCAGCTGTTGAGGGATGCCACTGAATTGTAGGTTGAAGAGTGGTAGTAGTAGGAGGATCTAATGGAAACAGTAAAGATAGACAAGACACAGAAAGGCAAAGAATGTCAATGCAGGCTGATTCAGCAGCAAGTTGAAAAGACAGCACAGTTAATGAATATATACTCATCGTAACAATAGTTTTTCATTCTTAATTTGATTAATATTAGAAGATAGGGGTACTGCATATTTTAAAAATAACAAATTTGACAGTCAGTTACTAATTAAATGAAAAGAACAAAACCGACGATATAAATCCTAGATTATTTTATTCCAAGTTTAAGAGTGATATTGTACTTTAGAGAATCAGTTACTTATTTTTTAATGTAGAGTATTACTTAAGTGTTCTATACACAGCCGGCTTAAGAATTATCGTACAAAACATTAAATTAAATCAAGTAAGTCAAATGTACATTTTCTCAGCCAGTAGAACAAGGAAATAAAATGAGAGAATAAAAAAAACTAAAGTTTTCTTAATATCCCTTTTTATTTAGTATGTAAATATCTGAACTTATCTTTAGAAGAATGAAAAACTATAGAATCTTGTTAAGTATGCACAGTATAAGCTGTTGGTTTAATAATTCTCTCAAAAATATTTTCCTCAAGTAGAGTACTCTAAAGAATTTTATAAGGGAAATATGTAGTAAAGACCATTATTCAGTAATTTAAAAATAAAAAGCATGTTTAAATTGTGTTAACCAAATGGCCTATTATCAAATGAGACTAATAAACAAATAAAGTAAACATGTTATAATCTATAAAGTGATAAAAATAACGACATCTCATACGATATCTGAACATTTAGAAAATTAAGGAATTTCAACTATATCTGCAAAAATAATTGTCATTGCTTTTAGGATGCAGTCTCAAAAAGAGTAGCTAATATTTTAGAGAGAATATTCTAAGAATACTGAAATATTAGATGCAAATGAACCTGTATATTGATATTAGATTACAAGAGTAAATAGCCATTAATAGTAAAAGCAACTAAACATAAATAATAAAAATTAAAGATTGGTTAATTATCAATTAAGTAGTATTTGTAGGTCATGTTACACAAAAATTCTAAGAGTTTGAAGAAAAGATGAGTTTAAAAATCTTGAATTTTTCCACAGATAAAAATAAATTATCCAAATGGTAATCTTCTATAATTAATTTTTAAATGAGTGGTACTGACAGAGCTTTTAAAAAATGATTGTTAGAAAAACACTAAATCTACAGGGGGTAAGTTATTCTAATATTACAAGCTAAAGAAAAATACTTACTGAAACAGCTTTCATCACGGAATGCCATATGTATAGAATGTGGTAAAAATTTAGCAAGTATAGTATAAAACTTAACAAGTACAGTATAACTAATTTCCTAGGAGTTTAAACTAATGCAACAGGTAATTCTCTCAACTTCTTTTAAGTGAGTATTAATTATCACAGGATATATAAAGTGAATGAAGGAAGAGCTGTAATTTATAAGAACATCTTCACTAGCTGAACAAATTCAATCTAGAAAACAATTTTGAAACTGAAGGATTATTTCTCGTATGAAGTAGTAAACTTTCATTTAATCCAACATTAAAGAACTAGGATACTGGAAAAATAAGACTAAAATCCAAACAGTTTAAAAGACAATTCATGTATCTTTTGGGGAGAAGGGAAGGAATAACAGGGAAGTCATAAGTATTGAATGTCATCTTTACAATGATTCCCAAAGAAAAATGTACTATACTAAATTGACATTAGCATATTTAAGTAAAAGTACAAATCACCTAAGTATTTATTATTTACATATTTTTGTACACATAAGATTTTTAAGACTTTTGGTAACTCTTGCTATGCTAGTTAGTTTTCTCAGAATAGTGCAGACCCCTGAGCTCTCACCAAGTACAAAACATGTAACTGAACATTTTTTTACCATGTACTCTAAAAAACTGACATTTTTATTTCTACTTGCAAAGCTCATTATATGACTACAGATAGATATCTACTATTTATTTCATTCAGATTTAACAAAATGCAGCTTTCAGGAAAATCTAACCAAAAAAAAAAAAAAAATTTTATTTAGTTTTGTTAGTGATCTCAGGAAAAGATTCAACCCACCATTCTCCTCCTTAGCCAGTGTTAAAAATAGCACAGCCTTCCTATTAATATCATTCTATAGGCATTATTGTTAGTGCTTCATTATTTTGTATTTTAAGCAATGGACATATGACGATGCATATGAGACATTTATTTCTGTTTTTAATTTAGAATGAGAATCACAATGTAGAGGCAAGACTTTTTGTAATCATCAATAGTTACTTATTTGTCATTACTTAAAATCTTTCTCAACATCATTCCTTATTTTTTTAGGTCAGACATTATTAATATTCTTTGCTGAATGTGTAGTAGGAATATAACAAGGCATAATGAACTCTAGTAAACTCTGAGTTCTTCTTACTCATAAGAAGGTATTCTTGTTTTTCTAGCCTAATGACTTCTGTCAAATAGAAAAACATAGTCCAGTAAGATCCCTGTAGCTATAAGGTAGATTTTAGCCTAATAATTACTGTTAACATTTTTAAATGAATTGACTTTTATTTCTTTTAGACTTCATATGGATCATTCAAATAAAGTCAAGCATTTTGATGTTTAAGAATTGCTCAGTATGGATTCCTAAGTTTTGATACTATATCTGGACCCTAATATCAGTATTATTTAAAATTCAACTGTTGTATAGGAATAAGAATTTGGGGCAGTGGGGTACTTGTTTTTCTATTTTCAAAGTGAAGTGACAGGTATCAGAGAAAAAATGCATACCAAAAGCAAACCAGAAAAACAATCTCTAGCAGTAAGTACTGGACAAAGAGCCACTGTACCCAATAGTGATACTAGAGTACAATTTAAAAACTGAAGTTGAATACTGGAATCCTGAATCAATGATTTCTTATCCAAAATCTTATGTTTATCAATGTGGGAAAATGTGTAATAAAATTCTCAAACAGAATTGCTAACCCCACTCCGTTCTAAGTAAATTTTTATAGAGTCTTGTCAGAAGATATATTCACTTTAAATATATTTTAAAAATTATTTCTAAAATGTCAATTTTAACACTAAGATAATGTTCAAGTCCCAGAGGAAAAAGAATATATATAACTTAGATTGAAACAGGAAAGTTGGCATACTCCAAGGTATTTGTAGAAGAGTTAACTAATCTCTTCATAATACACCAGATTAAAGACTCCAGAAAAAAAGGTAAAGTCTTACTCTTCATCACTTGAAGAAAACCATCTCACATAATGCTATCTTCTTCTGCAGTACTTAATGATAATTAACTTATTTTTCACATTTACTCAAAATTTTATTTCCTTTCTTGACTTAGTAGATATGGAATATTTAGACTTAGCAGATGTTGACTTTTAAAACTGTAATATATCAGTTCCCTGGCCAAAGAAAATAAAGTTACATAAAATCAGATTCTGAATTTTTAATTTTTCCTGATTGTTTTTTTCTTAAAGAAATTTATTCATTCATACAATAGAAGTGTACTGAACACCTATTATATGCAAACATCATCAGAGATGGTGGGAATAAGGTTGTGATTAAAGCAGACACAAAATCTGTCCTCTTAGGAAGTAAGTTCTAGGAGGAGTAAAAATAGATAAGCATATAAATAAAATAAAACGTTGTATTTAACATGGCAATAAACACTTAAAAATAAAAGAAAAAAGACAGAAAGTAGTGAAAGGGTGAGAAGATAGTTTTCGACTTTAAATATAGCCATGAAGAAAAACCTCACTGAAAGAGGGAATATTTTAGAAAAGACCTAAAGGAAGTGAGAGACAGATTATGGAAGACTACTCCAGGCAATAGAAACAGCAAATGTAACAAGTCTGAGGTAGAAATGTACCTGAGCCAGTGAGCAAGAGACATATAAGAAATAAGGCCAAAGGGATAATCTGGGACCAGAACATGTACACTTTTCAGTTACTGTAAATATTTGGTTTTCACAGTAGGTAACAATGGGAAGTTCATGGAAGGTTGTGAGGAGAAGAATGACATGATCTACCATGACCTTTAAAAGGGCCACTCTGACTCTCATCAGAAGACAGATTTAAGAATAACAGATTAAAGGTAGGAGATGAATGGCCATTGTGATAGTGAAGTAAGAGATGCTAATGACTTAGACTAAAGTAGTAGCACAAAAGGCAGAAAGTAAGATTCTGTTTAACGAAGAACTGCATTGATTTGTTGATGGATTGGGTGGTGTATGAGAGAAATAAATAGTGAAGTAAAGGATATCTCAATGGTTGTACCCTCAGCAAAGGTAAGGATGGAACTACAAATTACTGAGAGAAGACTGGTAGAGAAACAGGTTTGCTGTCAAAATATAGGACAAAAATGAAAATATCAGTTTTTAACATGTTAAGTTGTAAATGCCTATTCAATTTCTACATGTAGTTAATGATCATTAATCAGCAGTTGGAAATACAAGTAAAAGTTCTGGGAAATGGACCCAGAACGCTAAAAGATATATATCTTTTATATATCTTATATGTACATACATATATATATTTGTATGTATATATATGTATGTGTATATATATATATATATGATATAAGCAATCAAATCACTGTAGAAATTTAAAGGATGGCATAACTATAACATATTGAGCCTAAGATTTACAAGTAATATTGCACACCAAATTGTATGACAGGAACAAAAAGGAAAGTTTTTAGGTAATTACATTTTAAATACACATTCCTAAATTAAAAAAAGAATTAATAAGTGGGATGTCATTAAACTAAAAAATTTCTGTTCATCAAAGGACACTATCAAGAATCTAAAGAGAAAGCCTACAGAATGGGAGAAGATTTTTGCCAGCTATGCCTCTGATATAGGACTAATATCTAGAATATACAAAGAACTTAAAAGACTTTACGCTAAAAAAAAAAAACAAAAACAAATAACCACATCAAAAAATGGGCAATTGAATTGAGTAGACATTTAACAAAAGAAGAGATACAAATGGTCAATAAATATATGAAAACATGCTCGACATCTTTAGCAATCAGGGAGATACAAATTAAAACTACACTAAGATTCCACCTAACACCAATCAGAATGACAATCATCAAGAAATCAAAAAAATAAATGTTGGCAAGCATGTGGAGAAACTGGAACTGTTCTACATTGTTGGTGGGATTGCAAATTAGTTCAGCTGCTATGGGGATCAGTGTGGAGATTCCTTAGACAATTGAGAATGAATCCACCATATGATGTAGCTATACCACTCCTGCATATCTTTCCAAAGTGGTTGAAACCAGAGAATTACAGTAATATATGCATATTCATGTTCATAGCAGCACAATTCACAAACAGCCAAATTATGGAACCAAACTAAGTATTCATCAATAGATGAATGTATTACAAAATTATGGAAAAACTCAGCAATAAAGAAGAACAAAATTACATCATTTGTAAGAAAATGGAAGGACCTGGAGAACGTTATGTTAGGTGAGATTAGCCAATCACAAAAAGTAAAGGGTCATATGTTTTCTCTAATATGCGTAAACTAGGGAGTAATTGGGATACCAGAAGGACTCCAGATAATGGAGGAGAAACCTCAGTGGAGTCAGGGAGGTGGCTTAAGGGAAAGGGAGGGAGAAGAGTGAGGTTCATTAATGAAATTACTACCATCAACTATGTGGACATATGTGAAAATACCAATGTCAATCTGAGTGCTCTCTATGGGGAAAGGGAGAGATCAGAGAGGTAGGAGGGGGGCCAATGAAGTGCTATGTGCATGTAATGTCACTGTCAACATGATTTACCTTATATGTGAGACTATAATGCAACAATAAAAGCATATCAAAAATAAATGCACATTCCTATGTCTAATCCCTTAAGGGAAGAAAGAATTACATACTAATCTCCCTCAGATTTCCACCAAAACACAGCTACTAGTAGAAGGGGATAGGAATGTAGAAATGTATATAGCTCTAAGCTTCTTGCTTGTGTGTGTGTGTGTGTGTGTGTGTGTGTGTGTGTATGTGTGTGTACGTGTATCTGAGTCTCCATCATGTGCCAAGCATTAAGCTAATTGCTAAAAATTCAGTAGTGAATGAAGAAAACACAAGTTGTTTATTTTTGAGGACAGAAAATAAGTAAATGCTTACAAAAAATTGTGGTGAGCACTATGAGAAAATATGAGAGGGCTGTTCCTAAACAAATGATTACACAAAGACTGAGAATATAATATATAAACAAGCATAAAGTTTTTCTAAAGTATCTAATTTATTTAGTTTTAGAGTTAAGAGATAGAAATTTTACCCATCACTTAATTATCATACAAACCTGTATTTCTTAAGGTTTACTTCCTGTACCCCTTAATTTTCCTTTTGTTTGTCATAAAGATTTCTATATTCTTATAGTCAAGAGATATACAAAATAGTTTTTTTTTTAAATGAGAACTCCATTGATAATTTATAGTCACAAACTGAAAAAAAAATTAGCTCTACATACATTTTGTGAATGCCTAAATTTATATTCAGTCAAATTAACAAAGCATTCACAGTGAAACAAACAGTATACGAAAACCTAAGTTCTCAATGGCTTAAGAATTGATAATAAGAAACAAAGTACATTTTATTTCATTAAAGCATTTTCAGTAGCATTCCTACTCACTTCTCAATAACCCAACATGTCAAGCAATGTTATTTAATGAGGCAGATTATCAAAGTCAGTATCTCATTTTATTTATCAGACAACTGTATGAAGAATAGTCACCAAAAGAACAAAAAAAACACTGTTCTCTGTTTAAAGACAAAACAATTTAGACAAACCACCTATAAAAAGAAATATGTTAGATTATGTTGCTGAAAACTTAACTAGATGCATAGATATTAAAATGCATATAAGCTTGTTGCAGAGAAATTTTGACTTTTTTTAAGTGAAAGAATGCCACCATATATATCTATATTTCAGATAGGATCACTTTATCATATGTCCTTTAGATTATTCGGAAAATTTTACATTGATGAATTTATGTCTTCACAAATATAAAATTACTCCCTAGGATTCTATCATTATTATTTTAATTGTTAATAAAGGAATATTTTAAGTAACTCATTTTGCAAGTAGATAACTTACCTGAAATGTAGATGACCTTTTGATCACTTCTTTGACCAAGGGAATTGGTCACTTTGCAGACATAAACACCAGAATAATTGAAAGTCAGCGGATAGACAAAGTGAAGAGTATTGTCTGAAGCCAATAAACCATCAGGCCATTGTCCATCCAACCTAGATTTTAAAAAGCATAAAATTATTTTAAATATTTTCAGACAATTTATTAACAATTATTTAAGTAAGGTATTGTAATTTTGATATGTTAGCAAAATAACCAGCATCTTTCAGGTAGTCAGCTATGCAATGGAAGTATAGGTCATAAAATTTCATTTTATTAAAGATGAACTATTAGATAAGTCTATTAAGTACCCCCATTTTTTTCCAAATATTAATTTATATACATGTAGCTAGACTGATATTAAAAATGGGAGGGAAATGAGAGAAAATATGATTTTAAAAAATTGTATTCAGAAAACTACAAATTAGAAAAACATCTTATTAGATAACATATCCACAGTATCATAGGAATTAAAATTCTCAATGATTTACAAATATACCTATGACATAGCTACAATTTTCTTAGTGAAGTGATCTTCTCTAAACATATTAAAGTGTTTTGGCATTTTCTATAATATATTTACAGGGCATTATTCAACACTAATATAAATCTATACTGTGACCCATCCAAAGACAGTCTCGAAAGTACCAAGAAGGATCTAATTATAAAGTAAATTCATTTGTAAAGTGGGTATCTATGAAAAAGAAAACCAAGGTACCATTTGTTATCAAGAATAAATCTTTCTAACCAGTATCTATACTAATTTTGCTAAAAGGTACCATGTCTCATGTATACATTACTACAGACCATATTTAAGCATTTAAGTCCCACTAAAGAACTCTAATGTCATTTACTACAGTAAAACCAAGTTAAAATCATTTTTCCAACTTGAGGGTACAAACAACAAAAAAAATCAGTGGGTATTTAATTTGAAACTTTTTAAACTGTATGTTATTTTTTTAAATATAGATTTTAAAAGTCAAGGAAATCCAGGTGTTCAAGTACTGCAGTTTAAAGTAAGCATATTTTTAGAAAGTTATTCACTTACTCATTCATTCATTCAATTATTAGAATTTTAATAATTAGCACACTATTCTGCTGGCCTTGCTCAAATGTAGAAATAAGAAAGAGTTGGTCCTTGCCTTTAATGAGGTATCACATAATGGGAGATCAGGAGCTCATTTAAAGACAATATGAATAAAAAATAATAAAAAGGTAGAAGCAAATTAACATTGGAGAATAGGTGGAATGATTTTATTTCACAAACCCAAGGGCAGTGGGGGTAGAAAAGCAATCAGTAAAATATTTTGGAGTTCTGAGTACAGACTGAGTTATCCTTTCTCTGAAATGTTTGGAACCACAAGTTTTTCAGATTTTATAGTTTTTGATTTTGGAATATTTGCATGGATTTTACTGATTAAGCATCTTTAATCCAAAAATCTGAGCTGCATCAACACTCAAGAAGTTTTAGATTTTGGAGTAACCTGGGTTTGGGAATTTTGGAACAGGGATGCTCAATCTTTCATTCAATACTAAAGGGTAAAGATAATATTGTTACCCTTTAGCAGAATTCTACTCAGGAATAAAGGATAACAAAATTATGTCATCTGCAGGAAAATGGAAGGACCTGGAGAACATTAAGTTAAGTGAGATTAGCCAGTCACAGAAAGTGAAGGGTCATATGTTTCTCTCACATGCAGAAGCTAGGGAGTAATTGGGACACAAGAGGGACTTCAGATAATGGAGGAGAAACTCCAGTGGAGCCAGGGAGGGGGTTCTGGGGAAGATGAGAGGGAGGGAGAATTAATGAAGGAACCATTGGCATTACGTATATAAGTGAGAATACCAATGCCAATCTCAGTATCTTGGTATGGGGAGGGAGTCGGGGGAAAGCCCACCAAGTTCTGTATGCATGTATGTCACCATCAGTATGAACTACATTATGATGTGAGACAATAATGCACCAATAAAAAGTATTTTTAAAAAGATAATATTTTTACATAGTTAAAAAAAAAAAAAAAAAAACAGCCAGACACCTGGTGGTATACAATTGTAATCCCAGCTACTTGGGAGGTTGAAGAAAGAGGGCAGCAAGTTCAAAGCAATCCTGGGCAACTTAGTGAAATCTTGTTTCAAAAACAAAAAGGAATGGGGATGAATCTCAGTAGTAAAGTGCTTGCCTAGTGTACTCAAATCCCTGAGTTCAAGCTCTAGTGCCACAAATCACATTCAACCATAAGTGGACTTTAGATAGAAAAATTTTGCACCATCAGCTTTCAAAAGGTAAGCTCTGTTTCCAGAAGATTAAGAATGAATTTGAACTATATATGTCTTAACAATTATCTCGGTATCTTGGGCCCCAAACACGAGTCCTTTGAATTCTCTGGGAAAATTTTTAAATGGCTTATTATCTATTAAAGTTGTTCATTTAAAAAAATCAGAAAAACCTACATATCACAAGTGACATACTAAAAGCATCTTCTATGTTCTTGCACCTATGTTACATGATTTATATTCATCATCTGCATCCGTACAAAAACTCTGTGAAGTACTATTATCAAAAAGGAAATTAGTAGAGTGGTTAAATGACTTACTCCAATAAAAGACATCAAAAAAATATAGACACTGGTACAGGAACCCAAAATTATATGATTTTTAGCAATACTCTTACCAATACTCTTATCAAGAAAGACATCTTAACTAATGATTGCTTCCCACTTTTAAAAAAATATAAATGAAAAACAGCCTTCTCTACTTTTAAAATTATCATCTTAAAGACAACAAGGTGAACAAATACACTGTTTTCCTTATTCCCTCAAAATCCCACCAAAAACAAGAGTTCAGGAATAAGAAAGTTATTCAAAACCTGTAAGAAGAAGAGGCAGAATTCAAGACTTTTAGAAAACAGAAAACAGATGGAACAAAGAGTAAACTCTTTATTTTAGGCCAGTGTTTCTCAACCAAGAATAATTTTGCTCCTAGGGGACACTGGCATGTCTGGAGATATTCTGGGTTGTCACAACTGGGGGAGTGGTTGGTGCTACTGGCTCTAGAGGGTAGAGGCCTGGAATTTTGCTAAACATCCTAAAATTCATAGGTCTGCCCACCACACACACACACACACACACACACCAAAAAACCCCCAAAAAACAAACAAACAAAAAAACCAGAATTATTCAGCCCAAAATATCAGTAGTGCCAAGGTTAAGAAGCTTTGGCCTGACCAGTTGCTTGCAGAAGGGATATGGATGAGAAAGTAGCCAGTTTGGTCCAAGGAACACAGTGAAGTTTAAGCTGGACCCACTATACTGCAGAAGGCTGGAAATGAGGACATTAATTGAAAGTTACAAAATGAATCAAAAGATTCCTTCCAACTCTGTACAGATACTGTACAGAGCAAAATAATTGAGGTAAATTCTAAAAATAAACTGAATGAACTATGAAGAAAGCATTTCTATGCTTCCAGTGGTGAAATATGGACCTTCCCTAGGAAAATAACCACCTGTCTATAAGATCACTCTAAGTAAATCTACTAAAGAGTAATCCTCACCATACAGAAAGTTTCCACTAAGCACTTTATTTTAATGCCTCTCTGTAAAATGACTGGAAAGCCAAGAAAATTACAGAATAAATACAAAATGTAAAAACCAAACCCTCCCCACTCCCCCAAAATAAAGAACTTGGAAGAAAAAAGAATATACTAGATCGATAAAACATGAAAAGGATACTAAAAAAAAATGACTAGGGAATGAAAACATGCTTTAGAAATTGTAAATAGACCCCAATTTAAAAAAAAATTAGTCAACAGAAATATTTTAAATCAATAAAATATTCTAGGAAGAACAATTAAGCCATCTGAAAAATATGAAAGGATACTTATACAATATAAATAGGAGTTCCAGTAACAATGAACAGAAAAAAGGAAAAATGACCAAAAAATTAGAAAATTATCAAAAGTTGACAGATACAAAGTCTCAAAAGATTGACATAGGCCGTAAATACTGAGAACTATAAATGAAAACTTCAGTATAACAGTTTCAAAGTTTAAAGATAAAAAGAAGAAAATGCAGAGCGTAAACTACTCAAGTACAAATATTTGTAGACATAAGAAAGCAAAATTCTGGTATAGTACTTAGCTCCTCGTAAATAATATATTTACTCATCGTAGGGAGGCAAACAGCAGTTACAGAATTTAAAAATAACAATTTCATTCAGATAATGAACAATAAGGATGTGTCCATAGGTGTGTCTGTGGGTGAAGTGATAGATATAAAATTAGTTCTTCATTTAGCTAAGTGAATAGTGTTGAAAATTGATAAGCCAAGAAATAATAGTTTAAGACCTATGATAGTAACTACTAGAAAAAATAGCTAAAATTGCTAATGTAGCCTCTGAGGAACAGAACTAAGATGGCAGGAAAACAGAAAGGGGTAGGGCAGGAAAGCACTTAGAAGTCTTTCATTTAATTATATTCTTCAGCTCTTACTATAATAATGCATTATACCAATAAAAACAATTTTAATATGCATTTAAGAAACTGTCCACTTTTATAGCCAAGCCAGGTATTATATGCCTATAATCACAGCAATGCAGAGGCTGATGCAGGAAGATGGCAAGTTCCAGACCACCTATGACAACTTAGCAAGCCCCTGTCTCAAAATAACAAATAAAAAGGGCAGGGATGTAGCTCAGTAGTAGAGCACCCCTGGGTTCAATCCCAGTACCATACACACACACAAAACTCTTCCCTTTTAAATAATTTCTCTTTTAGAAGTATAATGTCACATACCTGCTCCACACAGATTTAAAGGGTGGTGGATTTGCATCAGCATTACACTTCAGATTAACACCTTTTCTTCCAACAAACCAATTTCCATCATATCCTGTAACTGAAACTTCAGGGGCATCTAAAAAATAAACACATGACAGAAAGAATCATCTTTTGTTAAGAGTAAATGCAACAGACAATGCCAGAGCACTAACACAAGAGACGCATTTTAGAAGAAAATAAACTTTTTCCTACTGTCAACATGTAGAGTCAATGTGAAAGGCAGTACTCAGTAAGTATTAGCTGACTAAAGAAACAAATTAATGAAAGGATTATGAGTATCCCAAGACTAAAAAAACTATAAGCACACAATTCTAGTTATTAAGGATGCTGAATGTAAGAATATTCATAAGTCTACAATCACCAAAAGCAGAAAAAGAGCCCTATTATGAGACAGGAAGAGATAGGTGAACAAAGAAAATATAGTACTTGAAAAATAAGACATGGCATTTAAATACCATGTAGTACCAAGTAACTATATAAAAATGTCTTCAAAAAGATGTTTAATCTAAAAGGAAATATTCTGTAAAAGATAACTAAGTCAATTATAAAGATAAGATTCCCTATTTCACAATTATCTAATATTCCATAGACATGTAGAGATGTGACAGAGACTTCCTAAGACTACACACATAAAAGTGAAGTAAATTATCTAGGGCATCAATAGTACTAAAACATAAACTTTAACCATCAAATGAACCCAAAGGCCTTTTAGCACATGTGCAGCATAACTATTGAATGAGTAATTATCTATATCTACCAACAATATAAAAGGTATGCCTATAAACTATAAGCTCCAATAATTATCATTCATTCAACCATCATTTTGTTTAGTTCCTAATAAGTGTCAAGCACTGTTTTAGGTGTTTGGCATATTTACATACTCTGTATTCATCAAATTTACATTCTAATAAAAATAAGATGACATTTAAAAATATTTAGCTGAAACCTACTATGAGGATCAAGAAGGAAAATAGTAAGATGCTAAAAGAGAAGATAAGAAACAGCTCATTTAGATTGAGGCTGGAGGTAGGGGAGATTATGAAAGGATTTTCCGTAAGAAAGTATTTCTTATGAGCCGGGCGTGGTGGCGCACGCTTGTAATCCCAGCATTTGGGAGGCTGAGACCGGAGGATCTGGGTTCGCGGCCAGCCTCAGCTTCCTAGTGAGGCACTCCACAACTTAGTGAGACCCGGTTTCAAAATAAAGAATAAAAAATAGGGCTGGGGGTTTGGCTCGGAGGTAGAACGCCCCTGAGTTCAATCCCTAGTACCGCAAAAAAAAAAAAAAAAAAAGAAAGTATTTCTTATGTATGGTACAGAGATCTTTCCTTGAGCTACACAGAAAACTATGTAAACAGCACAGAATAGATGAGAGGGCAGGTCAGTCTTTAAATCTTTCAGAGAAATGTGACCTATGGAAAAGTAGTTTACTAAAAAAGTAGTAAAAAAAATTAAAATTTTACCAAAACTTGGCAATTTTAAAAGAAATGCCTGTCTTCCAAATTTCAAGAATTAACACTTTTACAATTTAAAGTTGGTCAAAATAATATTGCTGAAAGAAATATCTATCTGGTTTTTGTTTGTTTGTTTGTTTTTTGCGGTACTGGGGATGGAATCCAGGGGATTCTACCTCTGAGCTATAACCCCCTACAAGTCCTACTATTATTCTTTATTTTGAAACAGGGTCTCACTAAGTTACAGAGGTCCTCACTAAGTAGCTAAGGCTGGCTGCAAACCTGGATCCTCCTATCTCAGCCTCCCAAGTACTAGGATTACAAGTGTGTGCTACCACGCCTGGCTAGTTTAATATTTTTTAAAGAGAGAAGGGTAAGCATTAATGTATCACCCCCAAAAATACTTTCAAATTCCAAACTGGGCTATAAGACTTTATCTTCTTAAAATATTTCTCCAACATAAAAAAGTCATGATTATTCCAAAATCATTTTAGGAGCTAACCAATAATGACAACCAAAATTATAAAGACTTACACTAGAAAAAATACTCATATATCTAGGTTTGCATTTGAGCAAACAAAAAATAACAATAATTGTAAATAATTAAAATTGAATCAAATTTCACTCATTATTAGGTAAAGGTAAGGAAAGACAGAGAGAAAAACAGCAGTACTTACAATTGGGATCTGAATTTTATAAGAGAAAGAAAAAAATCAGGAGTCTGTGAAAGTGAGGCAGGAAAATGAAAACAGTGGATTCTCCAAAAGAAGTGAGGAGAAAAGATGGCATTAGCACTCAAGAATGCAGTAATAACATTAATGTAAGTACCGCTTCTCAAATTTAATACTATAAATATTGAAAGAAAGATTCTTGGAATTAGCTTCAGAAATCATTACAAGTATTATAAATAAATATATCTTAAAATTCCTTGCATGGAATATCACAAAATAATAACAATAAAAAATAAAGAGACTCCTTCAAAAACCTATCTGGATTTATAACCTGTACATGGATGGAAATTACAGTAGAGTCTAAACACATTTACTATGTATCTCTAACTGACCTAGTCTTCATTATTCTTGCTATAAGATGTAAGCAACTATCACCTTTTCTTCTGTTCATAATTTTAAAATGCTAAGCAAATTACAACATGTCCCAAACTGAGCAACTACAGAACAGGGAGAAGCAGATATACACAAAAATATAAATACACACACAGGAAAATGGTTCTTAACAAAAAAACTGAAGCATAAAGTGAGCCAGTTTTGGACCTTATCTATAATTGTCATTATCACAATGTCTTTAAAATAGTTTTATCTACATTAGAAACTTCAAATGCTATTAGTAAGATCAGATTAGAAATAATATTAAAAAAAGATTTTAAATTAGTTGAAATATATCTAGGGAAATAAAAGACTCTTGCTAAAATGAGCATGGTAAGATCCATGAAAGTGATTAATAGTTCAATTAAATAAAATGGAGTTGTTTGTAATTATTATATATTTTGAGGTATAAATTTTCACAACTCCCTTGAGTACAGTCTACTTTTAAGTTTTTAAAAGGACAAAATTAAACACTTTCAAGTTGAAATCAACTTTAAGTCATCTATACATCTTTACGAAAGTGATAAAAATATTATGGTTAAATGAAATTTCTGTGAAAATACAGAGAAAAATGTCAGCAAAGAAAAGCTACAGAAATATCTTAATACCAAATACTCAAACTAGAAATAACTTGACAAAACATGTCAAAGGAAGAAACTTAAAGTGTATGACTCAAGTTGTTAGCATTTACTTACACTGTATATCTAATACGAAAGAATATCGGATATCCTTTTCCAATGCTGGATGTTTTACAACACAAGTAATTCGCCTTCCTCGAGCAAATCTGGTTGGAAACAGCTTGTACTGGCTGATAATCGTTGCCGTTTCGTTTGGAAAGGAAGTCGTGGTGGACTCCATCTCCCCAAGATCTCCTTCCCAGTCAATATGAGCCACAGGCTTCCCAGTGGCTGCAATACAAACGGCTGCTACTGTTTCGTTTCCTCCGTCGATTAAAGAATCTGGCCCTTTAATCAGGCTCACAGTGGGTTCAACTGTTTAAACAAAAGAGTTTTCAATTAAGAAAATACTGATAACCTTCCTGGCCACATCCACATGTATTTCATAAAGTTAGGGACAACGGCATCTACATACATGCTTTCTAGATAATACCAACATCAACTGCATTCTTGGAACAAAAGAAGATCATTAACTAGGACAAACACAAGACCAAAATTTTATATTATTAAAATGATGGAGCCAGCATAGTGATGCATATCAGTAATCTCAGTACTTGGGAGGCTGAGATAGGTGGATCACAGGTTCAAAGCCAGGCTTGGTAACTTAGCAAAGTTCTCAGTAACTTTATGAGACCCTGATTCCAAGTAAAAAATAATACAAAAAAAAATTAGGGCTGGGGGTGTAGCTTGAAGGTAGGATGCCCTTGTGTTCCATCCCCAGCACCCCCACCACCACCACACACACAAAACAGATGTTTTTCCCAATATAGATATACATTATTTTATGGGGACAAATTAGTTCTCTCCCAATTCAAATATACAAAAAATTTCTGTGAACTTGATCATAATTTCCTTTGAAATCAAACATATTACTCTTGAAGGGGAAAAAAGCAGTTTCAATATATAATGCTTCACTCTGCAACTCTGCAGCAATAATTTTTTTTAAAAAGTACTTTAAAAAAAGTTGCTAGTATTGAAACTAATGTTAAACAACAATGACAAAAAATTTCCTTTATGTATATCATAGAAGAATTGAAATAGATGAAACATGTTTCTCTTGGCACTGGGGAAAACTTTCAATCATTAACTTTTCATATATCTAGAACTGATTAGGGATGCTAAATTTGTTCAACTACTTTTGTTTATAAGATACACTTTAAACTCATGCTAACATAAAACACTACCAATACTTATGTTTACTGCAATGAACATACCACCATCTTCTAGTATAAGACGGTTCCTTCAGTAAGGTAAAATAACAATGAGAGAAATTCTCAATGCAAATGTGATTTGGTAGCTTTCTCTTCACATTTTCTAGCAAGTTGTATGTGCCTCTTTCCTCAGTACTTGTTGCATGAATTCTTTGAGTTCAGTCTATAGTTTATTCTGTGCATTAAGTTTTTACCTCAGTGACTATTTTTACTTCCAAAATTTCTAATTGGTTCTTTCATGCCATCTGTTCTTGATTTTTATCTGCCTGTTTTTGTTTCATATTTAAGGGCTATTTATATTTTCCTTATGTAATTCCTCTAAGATGTATTATTGTAAAATAACAAAGGGAAAGAAAGGGAAAGTAATTGCAACATATGTAATGAGAAATTTTATAACAAACATCTATGTATGTAGCCACAGCACATCTTAAAGAATAATTAGCACTTCAAAAGTTTCTCATAAGTCTCTCCTTGACCTTACTCTGCTCTGTGAAACCATTATACTAACTTTGGAGATACATTTTCACTTTTTTTTTTTTTTAATTAACAGTTTGCAACCAATAAATGCAAACCTAAATAAGACAGTTTCATTTCACCTGCTGAAGTTTGTAAGAATAAAATTGGACTACATGTACATATCATTTTCTTTAGTACAATTTTGTGTTCTGGAGATCCATTCATTTTAGAGTATAAATTTAGTTTTTATCATTTTCAGGATCCATATTTATTTTTTTTATTTTTACATTTACATGCAATTGTAAAGATTACTAGTTTTATTGCTATATAGTTTGTTTTCTAGTGGACTTTGGGATTCTTTCCTCTTTGGTCTAAATAATTTTACAAGAAACATTCTCATTCATGTATCCCAGTATGTTTATGCATAAACTTCTCTAGTTTGTCCCATTTAATAGAACTGCTACTACTATTCTTATTTTCAATTTTAGCAGGTAGTGCCAAAAATCTTTCCAAGGTACCAATTTACTCTCAATTTTAGAGCACTAGTTGATAGAACTCAGTTGATATGGTAAGATTTCTCAAGGTAATGTCATTGCATAAAATAAAGACTTTTATTTTTTCAGATTATGAATGAAGTTGGAGGTATTTTCATATTTGTAGGCCATTTTGAATTTTTTCTGTTTCAAGATCCTAAATGGTGTATAGAAGTGCGATGTAATTTGGAAAGACAAGTCCTTTTTTTTTTTTTTTTTTTTTTTGTGGTACTGGGGATTGAACCCAGGGGCATTCTACCTCCAAACTATACCCCCAGCCCTATATTTTATTCTTTATTTTTTTTGTTTTTTGTGGGGTTTTTTTGCAGTACTAGGGATTGAACTCAGGGGCATTCTACCTCCGAGCTATACCCCCAGCCCTATTTTTTATTCTTTATTTTGAAACCGGGTCTCACTAAGTTGCAGAGTGCCTCACTAAGTAGCTGAGGCTGGCCTCGAACCCAGATCCTCCGGTCTCAGCCTCCCGAATGCTGGGATTACAAGTGTGCGCCACCATGTCCCGCTGACAAGTCCTTTTTTGATGCTATGTGGTACAAGCATGTTTTTACCAGTTTAGAGCATGTCTGTTTACCTTCCTGCTGGGTTTTGATCAACATACATTTTTAATTCAAATGTAGAGTAATTTATTAGTTCTTATTTACTTTTGACAAATAACTACTTTATATACTCAGAAATTCTGTATTTCTCTACTATGAGTTCAACTACTATGTGACTTTATTTATTGTCTCTTGTTCTTTGCAGACAATTTGTACACTGATTTATTTCTCCAAATGGTGATATGCACTATTGTTTAAAGACTATATTTAGTAATTCTAAGACCTTACATCTTTGCAGGACTATTTCTGTTTTTTTTTTTTTTTATTTTGTACAGGCTGCTGCTTGTGAGGTCTTTCTTCTTGTATGCTTACTTATTCAAACAGACTATTTTCCTGAGTTTGAACAGTGATTGTTACAATACTCTGAGGCTTAGAATAAAGACACCTTTCCTCTAGAAAAGAGCTGTGTTCTTATGCCAAGCTTCTGAAAATACTAACCCAGCCAGGAATTTCTTAAGTTTAGTCTATGCAAGTGATGTAAATCAGATCTAGAGGTCTAAAAAAAAGGCTACTTTCCTCCTAGTTTACTACTATTTTGAGAATGAAAGTCTCTGGGATAGAGGGAATATGAGAAGGATAATTAGAAACTCCATACTGAACAGAGTTACACTCTTTCATTTGTCTCTCATTTCTCAAGGCTCTCAAAATCTTAGCCCATCATCCGAAGTTTCTTCTGAATTATCAAATATCCTCCAGTTGAATGCAGCTTTTGGTGCTAGGTTAACATCTACCTTTTCACCTTCTATTGGATTTTTGTCTAGCTATATATATATTTAAGTCTTCAAAGACAATGTTTTCATTTCACCCTCAGTGGAAGAGTCAGTCTCAATAACTTCTATCATCATTAATTGAAGCTTCCTTTTCTATTTGGGAACATAAATACTTATTTTAAGTCAATTTTGAATTGTTATTTTTATTTATTCGTAAGGGAATCTACCTACTAGTTACTCATTTTACTTGTTTTCTAAAGGTAGTTTTTATCATATATCTCAACATTTTAGCTAACTTTGTATAGTGACCCTTCTCTGTATAGCAGTTTGCTATTGCTTCCTCTGACCACTTTAAGATGCCACCCAGAGGTGGATGGAACCTGACCATTTCTTTCTTTCTCCCCTGCCTCCCAAACCTCCACTTCTTACCACTGAGCTGTGGCCTGGAAACTGCCTAAGGAAGAGGCTGGAGCAATTACAGAATCTCACCCTGTTTATCCACCTTCTTTTGAGAGATCAGAGTCCTATACTGCCTGTTGTCTAATAATTAAAAACCCTTCATTATCTGCCTGATTTTCTCCTTCCCAAGGAAAGGTGGTGAACTCAGGCCACTGTGTAATCATATTCAGCAATGAAAGTCTATTTTTTAAGTGCAAAATTCGTATTACTGAAAATTGAGAAAAAGGGGGATAACTGTCTCCAACAATATCCTACAATGGATATTATCAGATTCATTTCTTTCCTTTTATTTCTACTACTAGTTTTTACATAGATGCAAGTTTTGTATGACTACTGTTGCAACTCATTTTTTTCAAGTAACAATACTACTCTTAACTGTAATTTTAGCAACTATATAATATTCTATCAAAAGGATTCAACCAATTAATGTCACAACTCCACTACTGTAGGGCATTTGTTCAATTTTCCTAAAGATCTTTATTGTATAACAATCCCAACCACTCCAATGAAACTCTAATGTCACCAAAGACTGCATACTCTACAGACTCGATACTTTTCTTTATGCTTATTCTCTATGACTAACTTTGTAGAATGTGATACTTCAGCATAGCCTTTCCCAATTACTTCAAAAGAATTAAGTTCTAGTGTCTTCAGGAACATATTTTAAGTAATGAATTAACTTCTAGATTATGCACTTAGAAGTGATCCTAGCTATATGCCACACTTTGGAGAATTGAAAAATAGTCAACTCAAGTTCTGTGGAGCTTAATTCTCACTGTGGAAAAAGGCTGCTACAGTAATGATTTCTTAAAAATGTTATCTTTTCTTGATATGAATGATATTAATCTTCTAGAGTTCTTCTCATAGCTCTCTTGAAATCATCAATATTTCTTCCAACCTCTGCTCTATTCAGTCCTAGGCCTGTTCAGTTGCTTTATGTACCCATCTTAAAATTTTAATCAACAATATCACCCATATGATCCCAACTCTAATTTGCTATAAGGCTTGGCTTCTCAGTTTCTAACACTGCCAAGCATTTTCTTCTATATCCTCAAGCTCAATAAACCTAATGCCAAACTCATCATCTGAACCCCCCAAAACCTATTTTTCACTCAGATGAATCCATTTAATTACTAGCATCAATTTGTTCACTCACCTACATTTTAAAACCTGTTGCTGTTCAAACCTCTCTTGTTTCTCATATATACCAATCAGTTACAAAACTCTATTACATTGTAATATTACCCTTTTTCAGTCAAGTGGCAGAAATTAGGAAACTAATTTCAAACCTTAATTGCCTCATGGCTTAGGCGTTATGATTTAAGGTTCTCTTCATTCCACTCTATCAAAAACACTAGGCTGACCTTCCAAAATCAAACTGTTACTACATTACTCTCCAAGGCAGGTATTCCTCTAAGTGAAGTGAGGAGGTAATAGTATTTCCTAAACTTTACTGTAGATACAAATCACTGGGAGATCTTGTTAAAATGTAGATTATTATGCAGTAAGACAAGGAAGGGTCAGTGTTTCTAACCAGCTCCCAAATGATGCCAATGCCATGAACTCAGCAAGCCTCTGAGAGTAGAAAAGGGAAGGAGAAAAGCACAACCATTATATACTAAGTTTTCCCATTCTGACATTCAAGTTACTTTAATGTGTTCCTTCTCTAGACTTTGTGTACCTTTCTAGACTTGAAAATGTGTATATTTTATATAAATCATTTGAAAAATCCTTTGAACATTACCTTAACAATGTCCCACTAATGCAAAATTCTTAAAAAAAAAAAATTATTTCTATCACCCTACCACCCTTGCAAGAGGACACTTGACAATGTCTGATAACATTCTGAGTTGTCACAAGTAAAGAAATACTACTGGCATTTAGTGGTTAGGGGCCACAGATGCTTCTAAAGAATCTACAATGGCTAGGACAGCTCACTACAACAAAGAATTCTGGGTCCAAAATTCAACAATGGGAATAAAAGAAAGTTTGCATTTATACACACTGTTTTCTGCTTCTCTGCCTTGACCCAGATGCTACTCTTAATCCTCAAATAACATTTCTCTATTCTTTAATTTGTGCCTACACAAAACCTACCCATTAATTAAGGTCTAACTCAAATACTTATTCTACAAGATATTCCTTGACTACCATGTTCACCAATTCATTGCTACATCCTACTCAAATAGCATTTATTATATGACTGTTATCAGGAATTTTTATTAGATTTAAGGAAAGCTGGAGGTGTGTGTGTGTGTGTGTGTGTGTGTGTGTGTGTGTGTGTAACTGGAGATTAAACCCAGGGATATTCTACCTCCATGACCTACACTCTCAGGCCTATTTTATGATTTGTTTTGAGACCGGATCTTGCTAGATTGGAGACTGGGGATTAAACCCAGGGACATATTATCTCTGAGCTATACCCCCTCAAGCCCTATTTTATAATTTGTTTTGAAACAGGATGTTGCTAGATTGCTGAGGGTCTTTAAGTTGCTGAGGCTGATCACGAACCTAGGATCCTTTTGTCTCTGCCTCCCAAGTCCTGAGATCACAGGCATGCACCACCAGGTCCTGTGAAATATATCTTTTTGAAGGAGGATGTGAGCAGTGTCAGCCACAGGTTGCTATTTCTCCTTGTTCCTTGTTTTATCATTCCTAAAGTACTCATCAGCATTTCTAAATTTTGTTTACACTGCCACACAGGTAATACTAATAAGCTTATTCAAAATTTCACCACAATCTTTAACATTTCTCAAAGATGATATGAAGAAATATCATTTATTATGAACAGCACAAGATTTGAATGGCTACACAAATTCACAACTGCAATAACATTTGATGTGAAATACTGAAACATGAGGTATTAAAAGGCTCTATGTCAAACTCAGTGAAAATAAAAATGGAAAAAATTAATAAAGATGGTTATTTAATTAAAGGTTAAAAATTTGAGAAGTAAAATGTCACAGAAACTCAGCATTTAGCAATAAAATTAAAACAATTATCTTTCATGAAAAAGTAAAAGAGCTCAAACTATGTGGCATTTTGTGGATAGATACAGATAATATTTTGTTTAAATTAAAAGAGCCTAGAATCATAAAATTTTAAGATATAACTTGAAAAATATTTAATTATTTTATTGTAAACTAACTCTAAAGAAAATTTCAAATTGTTGAAAATACTTGCATTATGATCCTCACCACTTTTACAAAAATATACAATTCAAGCACACATACCTAGCACAGTTACAGTTGTAGAAGACTGGGCATTTCCAAGTGGGAATGTAACAGCTTTGCATATGTAATTTCCAGAATCAGAGAATCCTATGTTATGTAGAGTAATTGTTGCATCATTAAGTGAATGGTTTTTAAACAAGACTCTTCCCTGATATTCTCCTTGAACAGAGAATCCATATTGAGGATGATGAACTACAATAGTCTGTGTACTTTTGCCATGTATCTTCTCCCATGAAATTTGCGTTATTGTTTCATTTACTTCAATTAAACACTTCAATGAAACATTCTTTCCCCATACTGCTGTGACATGTGGCTCCACAATAATTGGTCCAGCTAAGGCACCTATAGGGGGGAAAACATATAATATAGTTTATTAAAATGGAAAAGTCATGCTAACATACACTATCCCTCATTTTCTCCCTCCCTACAAAAATATCCATCCATCCCTCCATTCTCTTTCTCTCTCTCTCTCTCTCTCTCTCTTACACACACACACACACACACACACACACACACACACAACAACAACAACAAAAAGAATTCAGAAGAGCAAGATGTTCTCCTTGCTAGATGCAAGATCCAAATAGTGACTATCAACAAATACTCGCCAATATATACTACCATGGAAAAAGTATTAGATTGGAACCGAGCTTAGAAGCAGATCTTTAGCACAGTATCCCAGACCTGGCTAATACCTCTATTGCAACTTGGTAAGACTACAGCACAAGCTCCAGCTGAGCCATACCTACATTCCTGACCCACAAAAACTGAGATAATAAATGAATACTACTTAAAAGTTACTAAGTTTTGTGGCAATTTTTAAAATAGCAATAAATAACTTATTCACATAAGAGCTTTTTAATCAAATATACTATACTTCTTTTGGAGGATCTCTATATTAAAAGTCACTATGAAAAAGAAAAAGATCTTTCAAGACAAACCAGAAAACATTGATAAAGAAATGCTTGTAAAAATGTGAAATCATTTTTTTTTCATTTCAGGGTGGAAAAAAGTTCCACGAGCAAATTAAAAAGAAATGACATCTAGCTTTTTCCATATAATATTTATTTACATTCTTAAAATGGAGTAAAACATTGTTTTGAAGACTATATTCATGAATGTTATTGTCAATAAAGATACTATTCATTGACAAGTATATTAGAGCATAAATAATGTCCTTGTAGAATTTAGCACTCATATATGTGACCTGACAAAAGAAATACACAAACTAAGAAGTAAACCAAAGTAAGTTAAAAAAAGCAGAAACTATAAGCTAGGCAAGGTGGTGCACACTTGTAATCCCAGAACTTGAAAGGCTGAGACAGGATACCAGCCTCAGCAATTTAGCAAGACCCCTTTTCAAAATAAAAAACTAAAAAAACAGCTAAGAGTATACCTTGGAGGTGGAATTCCCCTAAGTTCAAGCCCCAGTACTCCTCAAAAAAAGGACAAAAAGCATATAAACTATACATTTAAAACTTAAATTGATTTCTAATTAGTACTTTTAATTGAATACAAAAATGCAGAAGTTAATCAAGAAAAGTGTGTTTAAACATGCTCAAACCACTCTAAACATCAGATTTTTCACAGTATTAAATTCATATACTCTTTTTGGAGGGAAAATTTTTTTTTTAATAGTTTAAGGGGCAAACTTTACCATCTAAAAGATGACTAAGGATATAACAGAAAGGAACCAGCAACTTACATACCATACTTAAGAGGTATGAAAGAAAAAAAATTGTTTTTTTTACCACTGCTTCAAAATATTATCAGGCCTCCAAAATTCACTATCATGCTCTATCACACTTGCAAGTATAGATAATTAAAAATTAATTTAATATATATAATATGTGGTGATATTTTGATGTGGTTTAGCAAGTTAATACAAGTCTAGTACTAAAGCAGAAAATGTGCAAACTTATAAAAAAGCATTTGTATAAATATTAATAAAAATTTATATAATGAAATTGTACCTGCTTCTTTATATGTAAAAATACACGGCACCAAGTAAAATTACCCAAAGGATGTAAAAATAGATTTTAGACTATTCATAATCTTGAAAGCTCACATATATTTGTCACTTGATACTGAAAAGACATTTAATAAAATTTAACAATCACTACCTATAGTTTTTTATTAATCTAACACCTGAGCAAAGGATTCTTAGTAACAGACTTTTCAAACACTGGCCATCATCACATTAAAATTTTAAAAAGGGATCAGGCCATTAAAAAGAGAGATCATGACAAGATGGCCCACCATCATTGCCACTGTTCACCTGAAATTGGAAATTTGAATCAGTACAATAAATTTGAGAAAAAGAAGCAGAGATAGTATTAGAAAGAGAGAATTACTACTTGAAAAAAAGAATCTTATTATCTGAAAAAACCAAGAAGGTCAAGTTGCAGGCTATTAGAACCAGTAATTCAACTGCTTATAAAACATAAGCAAAATGTATATGAATGACATGATCAACATGTTATAATAGATGACACCTTTACAAATATATAGCAGAAAAGGTTTAATTAGTATTTGTAAACCATTAATATGTAACATATCCATGAATACAATTGTAAAGTACCTATAAATCTGACTGATTTGAATAAACAGGAGCTATGCCATGTTGTCAGATAAAAGAACTTAGACATATCAATTCCCCCCACATTAATGCACAAATTCAATGCAATTGCAGTGAAAATTCTGATAAAAAAATCAAAAAACATGGTCTAGGTATAATAGCCAAGATATATTTTAAAAACAATGACCTAGTAAAGGAGAGGAAAAATTAAAGTAAAATTAATAGAAACTTTGGTATATAGTATCATAAAACACTCAAAAGTAAACAGATTATACATATATATATATATATACATCTTCATAGTACACAGATTTTATATATATATATATATGATAGAAAATCAAGTTAATATATTGTATCAGGAGAAAATAGTAAAATTAGTCAAGAAATGCTAAAAAGCAAGAGATAAGTATCTGAAAAAAGTAGATCCCTGATTTAAATTGAACAAAAAACAGATGGAGACTAAATGCAAAAATGTAGCTGTGTGTTTTTTATATTCTCTCAATATATAATTTTGTATATTCTCTCAAATAACATTAAGTATTACCTTAGGAAATGGCATAACTAAAGATTAAAGTACTTCCTTTTTATTTTATGTTCTTTGATGTCAGAATCATTAGTAAGAAGTAATTTTCACAATAAAAAGCTAACTAAAAATAAAAACAAAGTTATCCTTCTCAGGTAGTTAAGAGAAGTGTTAAGGACTAAATGAGCACTCCCCAAAATTCACATCAACACCTGATATTGTGGTATCTGGGGGTTGGGGTCCTACCCTTATGACGTCCTCTAAACCTTATTACCAACTAGGGCTCACCTCCAAATACCCTCAAGGGGCAGAGAAAGAGCAAGATAGAGAAAAGGAGTGAACAGGGTCTTTCTTTTTTACTGCTCACTCCTTTTCTGCCTCTCTTTCCCTGTCCCTTGAGGACACTATGAGGAGGAGACTATGAGCAACTCAGGAAGGTAGCCATCATCAGGAGATGACTCTGCTGGCACTTGGATTCTGGAACTTTCCAGCCTCCTAAGCTCTGAGAAATAAAGTTCATGCAGTTTAGACAATATAGTGCATTTTGTTATAGCAGCCCAAGTTTTAAAACAAGTAATATTAGAATAAGTAGGTAAGGATATTGCTAATTCTCCCTACAAACTAGAACCATGGCCTAAGTAAGGCCACCATTATGTTACTAAGGGAGTATTTGAAAATAGAAAAAGGAAAAAAAAAAAAAGGCTGATCTGTTTTAATTTTTTTTAATTATTCAATATTCAAAGATCAAAAATTCCAACAAGAAAAAGGCAGAGAGACTTGACCAGAAAAATTAATCCTATAATGAAGCATATGTATCTTTTAAGAAATATAAATGGTTACTTTATTAAAAAGTGTTTGGATTTACTAGTAAGAAACAGTAATATAACTATCAATTTTTTTATTTTAATTTCTAGGAGGTAATGAATGATTTTTTTAATTTTTCTACAAAATATTTTGAGTATTTTTTTCTAACAAAAGTAAGTTTGGGTATATATTTCTTTGTTTCAAACCTTAAACTTTTAAGCATAGCTTTGTACGACCTTTCAAGTATTGATAATTTGGTTCTCCTGCAGATTCCATGAGTTTCTAATTATATTACTTTTTGTGTTTTAGTTACACAAGGTTCTGTTGCTTGAAAATAAGAGTGTAAATTTCTATCCCTGGAATAAACCCAAAAGTTAAAACCCACTTCTGAATAAGATTTTCCCCACAGGAATCTTAAAACTGTGGAGAAAGAGATTTTCTGCTATAGTTCTTAAACCAAACTCAGTATCAGAATGCCTACTTTTTCCTGGACTCCCCAAACATTAAGTTTACTCCTCCTTCTCTTTATTTTCCTGTACAGCTGAGTTTAATGGAAGAGCAAAAGGGTTTTTGAGATACATAAATGTTTATTACAAAAGGCCTTAACTCCTTAAGTTCATCTTTACTTGTGATGTGAGTCTAGAAGAATATAAAGAGGATATGGAACAGTGAAGAATTGGATTTTCTCTACTGAGAATGATAACCTTGTCATAAGGTGTTCTGGGCTGCTGTTCACTCAAGGGGTCATGAAAATCCATGATAACATATGCTCTGTGTGTCTGACTTTACTGAAGCCAAATGACTTAAAATGTAAGTTTTGCATCATTGGATACTTAATTGAATTAAACTTATCATTCTTTCAGGAAATAAGACAAGTAGTTCTTCCCCTACTTATTTCCATGAAAACAATATAACCACAGAAACACAATTATCTGAGGTCTTCCTGTGTATCTGAACAGTCATTTAGTCGGTATTTACAGAGTGTCCAGAGGAAAACAAAGGTATTTGGCAATATGCCTGTCAGAAGAAACATGTGACAGAAAATAAAATATAAGGACTTACAACTATGTGTTTTCAAAAAGAAAAAAAAAAAAAGCTTGAAATTTTTATTATAAATTACACTAAAGTATTTGAAAAAAAAAAAAAGTATGAACAAAGTGGCAGGTAGGCAGTAGCTCCTTTTCTTTCACCAGAATTTTTACTAGCAATTAATCAGAAGTAACAGAAGTAATCACTAATCTATCTTTTATAGAAAATGTTTTTAAATACTTTCCTATTTTCTCATCTCATTTCTCAACTTACAGATGTTAGGCATCAGATATTTCAGGTTCCAATTTCTTTCAAATGTTAGGATCTACAGATTATGTTTTTGCAGATATTCTACAAATTAAGCATTTATTTTAGTCTGTGTTCAACTATAAACACTTCCTAAGATGTTTAAGATAGGGTTCCTTTCAGACTCCATAGACTTTAGAATAAATTTTTGAGGCAACTACTAAAGTAGCAATGTAATATCACCTAGATATCCTTAGCAACTCTAGAATATTTCAACAAAAAAAGTTTGGACAGATCCAACTCATCACCAGCATACTCAATAATTAGCCTGAATTATTTTAAACTTACAAACGCTTAAGTCATGTTAACTTCAAAAATATTAAGAAAGTATTTTCAACAAAATCCTCAATTTAAGATAGAAATAAGCACAGAAGAATAGTTAAGTGAATTAAATAACTTATATGAAAACTATAAACTACCAACTTTAATATTATTAGAGTACGGAAGAACAAGAATTTCCAACTTTCATGTCATAACTAAAAAAGATAACTCTGGGAATACAGAAGATTCTATTCTATATTCTAAGGTGAAAATTGGGTCACATTGCCAAAAACTGGTTAAGAGAACCAACCATTCATTTAGTCATTCATCAATATGTAGGGTGTTCATACTTTGTGCCAGGTACTATTCTAAGTGCTAGAAATATGAAATAGATGTCTTTAGCTTTATGGAGTTTGCATTCTAATTTGGAAACAGAATTGATAAAGTAAAAATATGTCAAACAGTAAGGACTCTGGAGAAAAGTAAAACAAAGTAAGAGAGATTACCTAAGGATGGATATAGAGTAGCTTTTTTATATAAGGATAAGAAAAGACGGCTAGAGCAAAGAGTGAAGGAGAACAAAAGAACCCTTCAGTGTCCCTGGAGTGAAGTAAATGAGAAGAAGAATGGCAGGAGATTTGGCCACAGAGAGGTAGCATGAACTAGATCACACTGGCCATTTTAATAGGGCAATCAAGATGATTAATTTCAGTAGACGTCAGATTCTGAATATATTATATTTTGGAAGCACAACAAACAATATTTGCCGGTGAAATGAATAACTGGGTTTGAAAGATAGAGAATCCAAAATTGGCCCAAGGTTTTTGTTCTAAGCAAGTGGAATAATAGAGTTCCATTCAGCAAAATGAGAACCATCAAGTGGAATACTTTTAAGAGTTAAGGGTGGAGAGGAGTTGAAAGCAGTTTCAGACTTCTTACAACCAAATAGAGATGCCAAACAAGTAGCTGGATATACACAAGTATGACATTCTGGAGAAAGAGTAAACATATAAAGGTTTACAATGTCGTAAGACTGGATGAAATCATCTATAGAGTATTAATAGCAAGGAGAAATGAGGCATGAAGACAAAGCATTAAAACTTTTAACACTTTGGAAAGAGAGTAAAAATCAACAAAGATGAAAAAAAAAAAAAAAAAAAAAAAAAAAAAAAAAAAAAAAAAAAAAAAAAAAAAAAAAAAAAAAAAAAAAAAAAAAAAAAAAAAAAAAAAAAAAAAAAAAACTGAAAAGCCAGACTAGAAGGAAGAGAATCAAGAAGGTATCCTGCACAGTAGAAGAACTAGAAAGAGGGAGTGATAATTATTCCAAATGCTATTAGTAGATTTAAAAAAAAAAAAAAAGGACTGATAAGTAACCTTGATTTGAGCAACTGTTTTGGTGGAGTGATGAGGATAAAGCCTGATTGTAATCGATTTAAAATACAACAGAGACTTCTGCTTTCAGACAAAAAAAAAAAAAAAGTAACAGGACTTAACTTCTCTGAAATAACTTATGACAATGGTCAACAAAAGTAATGTATAGTGAGCCCTCTATGTTCATTTGTGGACAGAAAATATTCAAGAGAGAAAAATTCCAGAAAGTTCCAAAAAGCAAAACTTGAGTCTGCCATGCATAGAGCACTGTGCAAAGGCCATGAGAAAAGGCATATAGGTGTACCTTACTGTAGCCCCCTACCACTTCACAGATTTTAGTCTCTCCCCAGCACATATATCATTGCTCTCCTTGCTTCTCATTTACATACTATATAGTCAGACTTAAAATGGTTGCATCTGTACTGACCACATGCAAACTATTTTTCTTGTCATTCTTTCCTAAACAATACAACATAACAATTATTTATATAGTATATGGTATGATAAGTAATCTAGATATAATTTAAAGAATATATGAAGACATATGTAGGTTACATGCAAATACTATACCATTTTATATATAGGACTTGAACATGTGAGGATGTTGGCTATCTGCAGGTGGGTGAGGTGGTGTTTGGAACCAATCCCCTTATGATATCAAAAGATTGTACTGATCCCTGAGACAATAAATACGCCAAGTGAGTCCAATAATTGGCCTTAGCTTATCACATGGAGAGAACTCCAAGGCCATAGCACAGAAAATGGGAAACTAAACAGCCAATCTTCCTGAATTATATCCAAAACTGTACTAGATGTTTTAGCCAGTATACTCAGGAAAGAAATAAGAGGCATACAGATCAAAAAGAAAAAGACAAATTATCTCTATTTATGGAAAAAAAAAAAAGTCTCAGAAAACCTGATGAAATCTCCAAAACACCCCAGCTATTATGAGGGTGTTTAGCAGACAGTAGGAGTCCTTATGTAAGACCTAAGGACAATATACATAAGTCAATAGTATTTCTAAGTACCAAGAGTGAAATATTAGAAAATAAAATGTCTTAAGTATTGCTGTTGAGAATAGCCTTAAAAAATGAAATAGGGATAAATTTGAACAAAGGGATGAAAAAATTACATAGTTAAAACTACAAAATTTGTTGAAACTAAGGATCTAAATAGAGATATATTTACTCATGAGTCAGAAGACTTGATATCCTTAAGAACATTAATTCTATCTAAACTGACCTACAAATTCAATGCAACAAAAATTCCATCAGGCTTTTAATAAAAATTGGCAAGATGCTTCTAAAATTCATATGAAATCTCCAAGATTTTGGCTAGGCAGTTATTTCTTAGAAATGTCACTAAAAGCATAATCAGTAGGCTTCATCAAAATTAGAAATTTCTGATCTTTAAAGGACACTGTCAAGACAAACCACTAAATAAAAGTTCTTTGGAAAGCATATCTGAAAAGGATATGTGTGATAGGACCAAAACACAGAACTGGAAAAAACTCCCTAGTAAGAAAAAAAAACAATTAAAATTGGCAAAAGAGTTGAGCAGAAACATCAATAATGAAGATGCATGAATAGGCATAAGAAAAGATGTTCAACAGCATTAGGGAAATGCAAATTAAGACCACATTAAGGTATCACTACATACCCATTAAAATGGCTAACATTATTAAAACTGACAATATTGACTACTGGAGAGAACACTGATGAACTGGACCTCTCCTACATTGATGGTTGTACTGGAATATGGTATAACCCTACTGGAAGACATCTGGCAGTTTCTTAAAGTTAAGTAAATGAGCACTGTTATAATTCAACCATATCACTTCTATGTCTTTACCCATTAGAGTGGAAGTGTGTGTCCATATACCAAGATCTCTACACAAATGTTTGTAGCATTTATTTCTAACTCTTAAACTGGAAACAACCCAAATGTCCATCAACAGATAAATGAAAAAACAAATTGTGACATACTCACACAATAAAATAGTGCTTAGCAATAAAAAGGAACACATCCAATTATCCAATTAGTAGTAGAGAAGAACTTTTACCAAAAAACCCCACACAAACAAAAAAACACGGCTAACATCATATTTAATGATAACAAAGAAGCTCTTCCCCTAAGATCAAGAACAAGGCAAGGATGTCTGCTCTTACCCCTCCTTTTCAACATCATTCTAAAAGTCCTAACTAATAAGAAAAACAAAAGATTTATTTACTTAATTTGGAGGGAGTTATATCAAGGTTGCATATATAAGGTAGTAAGAGTCAATCACTTTCTTCTATACCAGCAATTAACAGGTGAAATTTTAAAATAAAAACACAGTAACCTTTACATTAGCACCCCTAACAATGAAATACTCAAGTGTACATCTAACAAAATAGGTACACATAAGACCAATATGCAGAAAACTACAAAACTCTGATAAAATCAAAGAACTAATGGAAAGATATTTCATGTTCAAGATATCCTTCCTGAATTTATATATAGACTCAAAGCAATCCCAATAAAAATTACAGCAAGTTATATTGTGGATACCAACAACCTGGTTCTAAATTATATGGAGAGGTAAAAGAGCCAGAATAATCAACACAATATTGAAGGAGAGGCACAAAGACAGAGAATTGGTACTATGTAACCTTAAGATATACTATAAAACTACTGGTACTATTGGCAGAAGAATATACAGATACAATAGTGGGAGTGAATAAATCCCACTAGGAGATCCATACAAATATAAACAACTGATTTTTGACAAAGGAGCAGAGATAATAAATACAATAGGAAAAAATATTATTTCAGGAAATAATACTGAAACAACTAGATATCCACATACAAAGGTATAAATTTAGACACAGCCCTTACACAATATCCAAAATTAATTCGAAATGGATCTTAAACCTAAGTATAACACACAAAACTATAGAACTCTTTAGAGATAACACTGAGAAAATCTAGATGACCTTGAGTATGACCGTTAATTTTTTAGATACAACACCAAGGCATGACAGGTCAAAGTAACCAATAAACTGAACTTGATTAAAATTCAAAAATTCTGTTCTGCAAAATGTACTATAAGAGAATGAGAAGACAAGCCACTGACTAGGAGAAAAGGTATGCAAAAAATAGAGCTGATAAGGACTATTATCCAAACGTAGGAAGACCTGTTAAAACAACAATTAAAAAAAAATTTTTTTTAATGCAAAAAAAGCCCTGAATAGACACTTCACTTCACCAAAAAAGATAAACAGATGACAAATAAGCATATGACAAGACACCCAACATTCTACATCGTTAGGAAACTGCAAATTAAAATGAGACACCACTACACACCTATTAGAATGATCAAACTCAAACATTGGTAACATCAGATTCTGGCAAAAATGTGAAGCAATAGCAACTATCATTCATTGTTAGTAGGAATGCAACACAGCTCATCTACTTTGGAAGACATTTTGGTAGCTTCTTAACAAAACATATTCCTTCCCTATGATCTAGCCATCATATTTCTTGGTATTTACCCAAATCAGTTAATAACTTATGTCCACAAAATAACTTGTAAATGGACATAAGCAGCAGCTTTATTCATAACTGCACAAACTAGAAAGCAACCATTACGTATTTCAGTAGGCAAACAAATAAACTGTAGTATATTCAGACAATGAAGTATTATTTAGTACTAAAAAGAAATAGGCTATTGAGCCACAAAAAGTCATGGAGGAACCTTAAGTTCATATTGGCAACTAGAAGAAGCCAAACTAACAGATTACATGGTGTATTCTAGGACATCCTGGAAAAAGCAAAACTACCAAAGGAATAAAAATATCAGAGCCAGGCATGGTGGTGCATGTCTATAATCTCAGTATTTGGGAGGCTAAGATAGGAGACAAGAGAATCACAGGTTCAAGGCTAGCTCAGCCACTTAGCAAGGTCCTCAACAACTTAGTGAGACCCTGTTTCAATTACAGGACAAAAATTTAAAAAATAAAACAAAACACCCCTGGGTTCAATCCTCAGTGTGTGTCTCTGTGTCTCTCTCTCTCTCTCTCTCTCTCTCTCTCTCTCTCTCTCTCTCTCTCTCTCTCACACACACACACACACACACACACACACACACACACACACACAATCAGTTGTTGCCAGAGGCTAGGAGTAAAGAGTGATAAATGGGTGGAACATAAACAAAAGAGGTCAATGAAACTATTTTGCCTGGTAATGGTGGGTACATACCATTATGCATTTGTCAAAAAACTCACAGATGATACACCACCAAAAAGCCAGCCCTAATCTAAATTATGGACTCTGGGTAATAATAATGTCAGTGTAAACTCACCAATTATAACAAAGTACCACTCTGATACAGGAGGAGGGGAAATAATATGGAAGCACTGTTATCTACTGTTCCATTCTGCTATGAGCTAAAACAACTCTAAAAAATGAAGTCTATTTAAAAAGAAACCGAATGTCCATATAACATACTACACAGCAATAGAATAAACTGATACATGACGTAACCCAGATAAATTTCAAAATAATTATACTAAAAGAATACAAGCATATACATTACCATCCTATTTGCATAAAACTCTAGAAAATGCAAACTACTTCATAGTAATAGAAAACAGATCAGTACTTGATTGGAAGGAAAGAGAATAAAAGGGTGAGAAGGATCAATTATAGAGCAAAAAAAACTTTTGTTGGTCATAGGTAACATTCACTACTGTGATTGTAGTGCTCATTTCACAGGTATATACTTCTTCAAAACTAGCCAAATTGTATGCCTTAAATATGCACAGTTTATATGTCACTTATACCCCAATAAACTGTTTCTTAAAAAGGTAAGATTATAGTGCTGGTTTCACAAGTATACACTTCTGTCAAAACTCATCAAACTGTACATCTTAAATATGCAGTTATTATATGCCACTTATATGCCCAAAAAGCTTCTTTTTTTTAAAGGACACCTGTGGGGATTTGACTGTAGTTCAAGAAGTTTGTTGTGGTTGTTGTTGTTATTTTTTAATGGGAGATATAGCACATTTGTATGTTGAATGAAATAATGAAAAGAAAATTTTATGACATGAAAGAAGGGCTGGCTGCTGAAATGTTCTTGAGGAAGAAATATTGGATACAGCATGGGACTACAAGGGACAGTGTTAGCCATTCACTGTGCATTTGTTATAGCAGGGCAACTGTACCAGTACACAGGGCTAGATAAATGGTGGTGAAACTTACCACTACTTGTTCTTAGAAACAGTAAGCAAGAATTTCACCTGAGCATAAAAGAAGGCTTTAGAAGATTAAAAGGAAATGAAATGTTTAACAGTTGTGGAGGAAAAGTAGATGGACTGATGTAATACAGTTTCAAGTAACTCTTATTTGAAATGCTTCAGACCAGAAGGGTTTCAGATTTTAGAAACACTTAAAATGTTCATATTTTGGAATATGTCCACAGACTTTAACAGATTAGCATCCCTAATCTGAAAATCCAAAAGTTTTTACATACTTGCTCAACAAGTAGTTTACAACTCAAGATTTTCAGATTAGGAAAACTGAACCTGCAGCACTCAAAGTGTGGATCCCTGAGGATCCATCTCTGACAGTCTTTCAGACATTCAATGAGGTTAAAAAAACAAAAAACTATTTTCATAGTCATAGTAGGTATTTTTTTTTCAATCTCATTCTGTTATGATGTTATAGTGGGTTTTCTAGAAGCTACATAATAAAATAGTGCAGCAGAAGATGTAGCAGAATGAAAATCCTGTTGTTTCTACTAAAATAAGTATTGAAAAGATTATGAAATGCTCCATAAGTTTTCTTAGAAAATACTTATTTTCATAAAAACTATTAACTTGCAATAGATTAATGAAGTAATAAGCATTTTAATAATTTTTAGTGAAATAAATTAATAGGATTCACATTAACAAAAGTATATTGTAATCCTCAATTTCTAAGAGTGAAAAAGGTGTTGGGTCTATCTAGAGCTTCAGAACTACTTAACTAGAAAAATGCAGGATTTTAGGGTAACACCAATAGTTCCATGAAGTTACTAGACTTGCACTGTAGCAACATCAGTCATCCTCCAGGTACCTAAATGAAGGCATGACAAAATCAAGTAATGAGATTTCTGCTGTGTTGGGAGTTTCACAAAGCAAACACAGATAGACAAGGGAGTTGGTGCATAGTAGTTTTAATGATAAACTATGGACTTTAAGTTGGTTGAAAAGGAAGGAGGACCAAAAAATTATAGAACCAATATAGTTAAGGAATTCCAATCAGAGATGATGGCTAGATGGTGGGAAAGCTGAGAGTTAGGAACTCAATTTTCATATTTGTAAAATGCCCTACCACCTTAATCATTCTTGAAAACCGTCAAAAAGCTTTTACCCCATTTCATTTGATCCCACATCCCATTTCATCCCCCCAATCACTCTGTGAGGTACTCCATATTAAAGATTAAGAATCAATAGTTACCCTAGGTCATAAAAGACAATACACTAGTTGGTATAATTCAGAGAATCATGAAAGGCTTTGCAAGCAGTAGCATTTAAGCTACACATCGAAAGCTTAGATTTTCAAAGGCAGAGAAAACGATTCCATGCTAAGCAAAGATCTAGTATAAGGTCAAAACTGAGAAGTACAAGTAAGACTGGAAAGCTGACTCCAACATGAGGAAAAGGGCAGTAATCAGAAGTGACACAGAAGACTAGAACCAAACTCTTCTAATTACCCTCTGTCACAGTGAGTATTTTAGAAAGGAGTCCCTGCCAAGAGCTGTATGCAACTACTTCAATTTAAACTAAGTAGAATTTAGTAAAATTTAAAATTTAGGTTTTCATATGCAATGGTCAAATTTCAATTACTCAATTGTCACATGTGGCTGTTGAGTTCAGTACCATAGTGCTGAGGAGTATAGTTAATATACTATCTGCATCCATGCAGAAAGTTCTAGTTAGCATAGTTCTAGAACAGTTCAATAAAGCTTAGCTTCCTCTTTAACTACAGTGTTTTCTACAAAGCAGAAAAAAAATTCAGCCTCAAAGAGTTAAGTTTGTATAATAATACCTCACATGTAACCAGTATCGTAACAAGTGTAGAAAATAGCAAACTCCTACGAGAATGCTTTTTATAAATTAACACTAAACATAAATTTCATCCTGCTTACTATGATTGCTATGGTTTGGATACTGTTTGCCCCCAAAGGTTCACACACTGAGCTTGGCCTTCAGTGGGGCATTCTTAGGTGGTAAGGAATCTTTAAAGAGGTGGGGGCCTAGTGAGAGGTCTTCTGATCATTGTGATGGGGGGAGGGGGATGCCGTCAGAAGGGACTGAAATCTAGTCACTCCCTGGCTTCCTGTTACAAGGGGTGTTTACTTCCTCTTACATGCACTACCACCATAATGTAACACAGCCAAGAGGGCACCAGAGCTGAGTCAATACTAGAGCCAGCCAAAACTATAAGTGAAATAAATCTCTTTCCTTTAAAATTATCCTGTCTCAGGTATTTTGTTATAGAAATGAAAAACAGACTTGCACAATCATGGTATCTTTAATAATCCTCAAGTAGTGGTTTCACTAAGTCTAAACTGTTTTACAATATGTTTTTTGCTAAATACCTCCTTTCCCTCTGGGAGTATTAAATCTGGGTATGGGCTAGGCAAAGAATGCCTTTTTACAATCAGCTTCGAATAAAAATCCTTCACACTAAGTTTCTAATGAACTTCCCTGGTTGGCAATATTTCACACGTGTCCTCACAACTTAGTTCTGGGGGGAACTAAGTGCATCCTGTGTGACTCTGGGAGAGGATTCCAGAAACGTATGCCTAGTTTTCCCAACTGCCTCATCACCCTCTGCTGAATGCACATTTACTCTTTCACGTACATAAATCATAGTCTGGACTACGCCAATATGCAGCATCCCAAACAATTATAGAATGTGAGGATCTTGGAAACCACCTAACTTTCTTTTAAAGAAGAGAGCATCAAAGAGCTATTCATAGCACTGACAAAAATCATGGCACAGATCGGCAAAAGGAAACACAAAAATGTAAGATTCAATGTTAAGAGGTAACAGGAGCCTGGCATGGTGGCGCACACTTGTAATCCCAGCATTTGGGAGGCTGAGACTGGAGGATCCCGGTGCGCAGCCAGCCTCAGCTACCTAGTGAGGCACTCCGCAACTTAGTGAGACCTGGTTTCAAAATAAAGAATAAAAAATAGGGCTGAAGGTAGAAAGCCCCTGAGTTCAATCCCCAGTACTGCAAAAAAAAAAAAAAAAAAAAAAAAAAAAAAAAAAGAGGTAATAGGAATACCTTAAACATTTTCCACTTGTTTTTTCCTTTTCATGTATGCACACAAATCATACTAATCTTTTAAAAATTATGTCTATGGGTATAAAATTCTAATAAAAGTTAATACATAAGAAAATACTGCCATGACTTTTTTCTTCCTTAATAGTATATAAAATCATACTACCTTTTAATCAGTGAGTTTATATTTGATGAGACATAACTGTTACAATGATATGCTAAAGTAGTCAATTACCATCTACAGAATAAACGTAAGTTATGACACTCAAAAAAAACTGAGTAACGAAGAATAGAAAAATATTTGTTGTTTCTAGTCTTGCTCTATTTAATTTAAAATGTTTTATTTACATGGATCAATATTTATAATTCTCAATATGTGTAATCACAATCATCTATAATTAATATATACATTTCTCATTTCATCTGGTTTGAGATCCTTGAAACACGTAAGATTCAGTTTCTGATCTTGTGTAGACATGCCTTTCAAATACTTTTAGATTACAGATAAGTGTACTTCATCAACGTACTGCTTCTCAGCTCCAAATGCACCCTTCTACATATGCTCTGTGTTAAATGGAAATATTTTAAGTATTTCTTCTTTAATGTAAACATGTTAGGCTTTCTCAGTTAGATGGTATGGAATGAATATTGCAGGAGGAAGAGACTATTAGAACTAAAAAAAAAGAGTGTTCTTCAATGTTGCAGGATACATAATCATTACACAAAATTCATTGTAGTTGCACTTCTAAAAACTAGTAGTGAGCTATCTGAAAAATGAAATTGAAAAGATAATTCCAGGACTTCCAGGAAATGGTTACAGAGGGAAGTAGCACATCTCAGTCTCCCTGACACTCAAAACTGAATTGCCAAGATGACACGGCATCTTGACAAGAGGAAAAAAAAGCAACAACAACAAAAAAAGTGAAAAAACCAATGAAGAGTTGAAAGGTGGCAGAAAAAAGCCAGAAGCCAGAAGACAGGACAGCAAAATACCCATCACGCCTACCCTGGTTAAGGGCTGTGGTCAGGGAGCAGCGGCAAGCAGCATCTTGCCTAAGCTCGCCAGGACTGCCAGTACAGCAGTCTCCTAAAACCCCCAGCAAAGAAGCCAATAAGTTATGCAGAAAAGCAGCAGAATCAGAACTAGAAAAAAAGCAGAGGACTATATAAGCTCTCCATACCTCCCACCTGAGGAACTGAACCCAGCTGTGCCAGAGCCATCTTAGCCAGGCAGCGCCAGAGCTGGCAGCTGCTGGCACTACAGCTTCTAGAGACCTCCAAGAAGAAACTGTGGATTATCCTGAGACTGGTGACTACAGACCATCAGTGAAAGCAGTCAGAATTTTGATCCACGATTGACAGGGACCTGGCTAGATCCAGACACCACAGCTGCAGCTGAACCCATCTCTTCCAGCAGTGATCTGTAGCAGGAAACAGCACTCATCAGGACTAAGTTAACCAGCCAGTCCAGCAGGAAATGTTTGTGCCCAGACACAGGGACTTGTGTGGCAAGGAAATAGACTTGCGGGGGACTGAGACTCTGCAAATCACTGTTCACTGTGTCCCTGAAGTGGGGGTGGTAATTACTATCCAACACAGCAGAAACAAAATTTAGTAGATAACCCCTGGAGGCAGGCGGGAAAGAACTGCAGTTAGCAGTTTGAGGAGCCTTTGTAGGGTCCCTAGGGATCGCCATGGGACATATTCCAATGGTGTGTGGGGAAAATAGCTCAGCCTACCAAGTTGCAGGCTATGAAAGCAGTGAACTTGCGCCTGGCCCTGTTTGGGTACTACAAGCACCAGCACAAACAGCAGAGACCAGCAAGGGCCCCAGGAGTGTGGCACCTCAGGACAGGGGTGGTGTCCCTGGGGATAAAGAACAGAGTCACCTCAGCTCCTGGCCTGGCACTGTGGGATCTTTCTCTGCCAGACCTTGGGCCTAGGGCACAAAGCAGCAGCAGCAGCGCCATCTGGACTATACTGCGCCAAGAGGCCAGGGGCCCTGCAAGGTATCACCTGATCCCAGCCACAAGCTGGGAATTCAATATTCAGCAGAGTTTTTACCTGGCATGCATGTATGCTAGTGACTGAAAGTACCTTACATGACCATAACAAGCAGATCTGGAGTGGTGTCCCAGGGGCCATCAAAGTTCAGGGAGCCCGGCCATAAATTTGGAACAAAGCAATCACCAGCTTTGCTGAGCCTAAGCCCACAGGTCACAGAGGCCAGAGGTCAGCACTCTGCAGTATTACAGGCTCACAATCAGCAGAGCAGCAGCAGTCTTTGGCATACATTAAGCTTCAACCAGCAGGCTACAGGCTCTGAGTAGAACATCATAGTCTTAGGCCCTGCAGAGTTTGGACCAGGAGAACACAGTGGCCTGCAGCCAATCAGAGACTCCTGTTTACTTGCATTAAGAACTATATCTAGTTATGCTCTGGGAGACAAACTCAAAACTTTGATTATGTGAGTCAGATTGGTAGAGGTAAAGATATACCCCCAGCATAGGCCATATTATAAAGGGATAACAAACACACACAAGACTTACACACAAAGAGCAAGAAGATGCCAACACAACAGAAACACAAGCCCAAGAACTCTGAAAATATGAGAACAAAGAATAGTGAGGAAATAAACTCCCACAACTCAACTACAATGGAGATCATCAATACTGATATGCAAGAAATGCAAGGAAAATTCCTAATTTTGATCTTCACTATGATGAAAGGCCTCAACGAAAGTTTACAGGAAGAGGACGAAATTGAGGCTTTAAGAAAGAACCACAAAGAGGTTCTGAATGAATTGAATGAGTCAATAAATGAAAAGAAGACAATAAAAACCAACTCTGGAAGGCTAGACCACATGGAAAACAGGGTATGGGATCACTCTTGGAAGACAATTCAAAACCCAGAAACACAGTCAACAGTATACAGAAGACATTACAACAACACAACCTATACATCCAATAAATATGGGACAATATAAAAAACCCAAATTTGCAGATAAAAGGCACTGAAGGTCTAGAAGCACAAAACAAGGGTATCAGAAATCTCTTCAAATAAATAATTTCAGAGAATTTTCCAAACATAGAAAGAAACTTGGATATCCACATACAGGAGACATATAGAACACTGTTAAGATCAAAGAAGGACCTCCCCACACCACGTAATAATCAAAATGACTGACACAGAGACCAAAAAAAGAATCTTAAAAGTAGTGAGAACAAAAGAATGGGTGACATTCAGGGGCAAAACAATAAAAATTACTCCAGACTTCATAACTCAAGTCCTGAATGCCAGGACGGACTGATATGAAGAATTCCAGATCTTAGAGGAAAACAATTTCCAACCAAGACTGATATATCCAGCAAAGATATCATTCAAAATTGATAGAGAGCCAGGCATGGTGATGTACGCTTATAATCTCAGTACTTAGGAGACTGAGACCGGAGAACTTGGGTATGTGGCCAGCCTCAGCTACTTAGTGAGGCCCACCACAACTTAGTGAGACCCTGTTTCAAAATAAAGAATAAAAAATAGGGCTGGGGATATAGTTCAGAGGTAGAATGCCCCTGGTTTCAATCCCCAGCAGTAGAAAAAAAATTGATGGAGAAATAAAAAACATTCTAAGATAAGCAGAATCTTTAAAAACTCATGATTAACAATTTTGCACTAGAGAAAATAAAGAAGTAAGTCATAAGGAAGAAAAAAGCAAATTCCAAAACCAGAGAAGAAATGAACTCCATCAGGTAGGCAACTAAGCAAAGGAGAAACAACACTATGTCAAACAGAATAAAGGACACAATCTGACAAGAAACAAAAATAGTATTTCAATAATAACACTGAACATCAAGGTCTTAATTCTCCAATTAAAAGAGACAGACCGGCAATGTGGATTTAAAAACATAATCCAACTATATGCTGCTTGCAAGAAACTCACCTTACAGGCAAAGATATCCATATACTAAAGGTGAAAAAAGATATAACATGCAAATGGAGACCAAAAACAGGCAGGGGTAGCAAACGCACATATCCAACAAAACAGACTAAGCTAACATATCAGAAGAGACAAAGTGGGAAACTTCTAGTTAATAAAAGGAATGATCCAGCAAGAAAATATAATTATAGTAAACATTTATACCTTAAATGTTGGTGCACCCACATTTGTAAAACAAACCCTTGGGGACATTAGGTCTCAAATGGACCCAAATACAATAATATTAAGAGACTTCAACACAACACTCATACCACTAGAGTCATCTTCCAAACAAAAGATGAGTTAAAGACTCTTCAGACCTAAAGAACACCATAAACAAAATGGATCTAATAGACATATACACAACATTTTAACAGCAACAGCTAAATACACATTCTGCTCAGATGCCCATGGAACATTCTCCAAAAGAGACCACATCCTGAGCCACAAAGAAAGCACCAGCAAAGTCAAAAGTTGAATATAATTCCCTGCATCTTTTCAGATCACAACAGAATAAAAGTAGAAATCAACAATAGGAAGACCAAAAGAAATTACATAAAACATGGAGACTGAATGGAATAGATCAGAAGATCAGTAAGGGGAGAAATAAAAAGATTCCTGTAATTAAACAAAATAGAAATGACATGGAAGGTGGTGTTAAGAGGAAAATTTGTAGTACTGAATGCCTACATAAGAAAAATAGAAAGTCACCAATCTAATGACACACCTTAAGGACCAGGAAAACAGGAACACTCCCATCTCAAAGGCAGCAGAAGGCAGGAAATAACTAAAATCAGAGCAGAAACAAATGAAACATTTAAAAAATACAGAGGATCAACAAATCAAACAGTTGGTTCTTTGAAAAGATTAACAAGATTGACAAATCCCTCGCCAACCTTACCAAAGGAGAGAATCAACCCAAATTATTAAAATCAGAAATAAAAAAGGAGACATCACCAGAGAGTGAAGAAATTGAGGATCATCAGAAACTATTTTGAAAATTTATATTCCAATAAACTGTAAAACATGGAAGAAATCGACAGATTTCTAAACATATACAACTTACCAAAATAGGACCAACAGGATATAGAAAACCTAAACCAACCAATAGCAAGCAAAGAAATAGAAACAGCAATAAAAATTCTGCCATCAAAGAAAAGCCCAGATCCTAATGGCTTTCCAGATGAATTCTATAAAACTTTTCCAAAAGAACTAGTCCCAATACTTCACCAAGTTATTCTGTGAAATAAAGATGGAATTCTTCCAAACTCCTTCTATGAGGCTAGTATCACATTAATACCAAAACCAAATAAAGATATCTCAAGAAAAGAAAATTAGAGACCAATATCATTGATGAACATAGATGCAAAAATTCTAAACAAAATACTAGCCATACACATTCAAAACCACATCACGAAAATTATATACCATAAAGAAGTTGGTTTCATCCCAGGAAAGCAAGGCTGGTTCAACATATGCAAATCAATAAGTAGAACTAAGACCAAAAATCACATGATCATATCAATAGATGCTGAAAAAGTATTTGATAAAACCCAACACCCATTCATGCAAAAAACACTGCAGAAAGTTGGAATAGAAGGAACATATCTCAACATCGCTAAGGGAATATACAATAAACCCAAAGCCAACATCCTACTGAATGGGAAAAAAACTGCAGGAATTCCCTTTAAAATCAAGAACGAGATAAGGATGCCCATTATCACCACTCCTTTTCAAATAGTCCTCAAGACTCTTGCCAGAGCAGTAAGACAAGAGAAGAATATCAAAGGAATTAAAATAGGAAAAGAATTAAAATTATCTTTATTTGCAGTTGACACGATTCTATATCTAGAAGACCCCCCCCCAAAAAAAAACAAAATACTAGAGCTGATTAACAAACTCAGAAAAGTAGCGAGATATAACATCAACCTAAAAAAATCAGTAGCTTTTCTATATGCCAACCATGAATCCAAATACAGAAAACAGTTCCATTTACAATAACCTCAAAGTCAATAAAATACCTAGGAATAAACCTAACCAAAGAAGTAAAAGACCTCTACAATGAAAATTATAAATAGTAAAGGAAAAAATTTTAGAAGATCTTGGAAGATAGAAATATCTCCCTTGCTCTTGGATAGGCAGAATAAATATCAAAATGGCCATTCTACAAAAAGTTATCTACAGAATCAATGCAATCTCTATCGAAATACCAATGTCATTCTTCACAGACCTGGAAAAAGCAAAAGACCTAGAACTGACAAAGCAATTCTCAGCAATAAGAACCATATAGGAGGTTCACAATTCCTGACTTCAAGTTATACTATAGAGCTATAGTAATTAAAACAGCATAGTATTAGCACAAAAACAGACACATAGACCAATGGAACAGAAGATACAGAAACAAGTCCACACACTTAAAGTCAACTGACCTTTGACAAAAGGGTCAAACACATACGTTGGATAAAAGATAGCCTTTTCAACAAATGGTGTTGGGAAAGCTGGTTATCCATTTGTAGAAAAATGGAATTAAATCCATACCTCTCACCCTGCACAGAAGTCAATTTGAGATGGATTAGACATGGAATTTAGACCAAAGGCAGGGAAGCTACTAGAGGAGGGCATAGGTTCAACACTCCAACACATAGGCACAGGTAGAAACTTCCTCAGCAAGACCCCCAAAGCTCAAGAATTAATAAATGGGATGGTATTAAACTAAAAAGTTTCTGCACATCAAAGGAAACCATCAAGAGTCTAAAGAGAAACAGGGTCTTACTAAGTTGCGGATGCTGTCTCTGTCTCCCAAGTACTGGGATTATAAGTGCCACCACACCCAATCAGGAGAAGATCTTTATCAGCTATCCCTCTGACAAAGGATTAATATCTAGAACATACAAAGAACTTAAAAGACTTTACACTAGAAAAACAACCCAATCAAGAAATGGGCGACTGAATTGAATAGACACTTCACAAAAGAAGATACACAAATGGCCAACAGATACATAAAAAAATGTTCAACATCATTAGCAAATCAAAACTACATTGAGGTTCTATCTAACCCCAATCAGAATGCCAATCATCAAGAAGTCAAATAACAACAAATGTTGGTGAGGATGTGGGGAAACAGGAACTCTTCTACACTGTTGGAGGGACTGCAAACTAGTTCAGCTTCTATGGAGATCAGTGTGGACATTCCTTAGAAAACTGGAAATGAATCCACCGTATGATCCAGCTATACCACTCCTGACTATCTTTCCAAAGAGCTTGGAACCAGAGAACTATAGTAACATATGCATACCCATGTTCATACCAGCACAATTCACAATAGCCAAATTATGGAACCAACCCAGGTGTCCATCAACAGATGAATGAATTATAAAACTATGGGAAATGCACACAGTGGATTTCTACTCAGCAATAAAGAATAAAATAATGTCATTTGCAAGAAAATGGAAAGACCTGGAGAACATCTTAGGTAAGATTAGCCAGTCAAAGAAAGTGGAGGGACATATGTTTTCTTTAATATGCATAAGCCAGGGAGTAACTGGGATACCAGAGGGACTCCAGATAATGGAGGAGAATCCTCAGTGGAGCCAGAGAGGTAGACTAAGGGAAGTGGATGGGGAAGACAGAGGTTCATTAGTGGAAATACTAACATGGACAGTATGTGAAAATCCCAATGTCAATCTCAGTACTATGTAAGGGAGAAGGGGAGATGGGAAATGGCAGGGCGGGGGGCTACCAAGTGCTATGTGCATGTATGTCAATGTCAACATGATATACATGATGTAAGACCATAATGCACCAATAAAAGCACATGAAAAAAAGATAATTCCACTAAGTAAGTAAATAAGTAAAAACATACTGAAAACCACAAGTCTTAAAAGAAATTAAAGAAAAACTAAATAAATGAAAACCTATCCCATGTTCATGGATAAAAAGACACAATACTATTAAAATGGCAACAAACTCCAAATTGGTCTACAAATTCAAAACAGTCTCTATTAAGCTCAACTTTAAGTTTATATCAGATGCAAAGGGATTAATTGCAAAACAAATGGGGAAAAAAAAAAGGCTAGGAAACTAACACTTTCCAACCTCAAGATTCTAAGACTCTGTAAAACAACAGTAATAAAAAGTATATGGCAAAACTACAGTAATCAAATTTCTATGTACCTGGGTAAGAATCAATATATGGATCAACAGAAGAGTACTGAGTCAAGGAAAGAACTGAAACTATATAACAGAATTCCTTAACAGATATAATTAAAGAAAAATAAACATAACTTCTCTCCTTATCCTCAAGTTAAAGAATAATTTCAAAAATAATCAATGAATCAAAAAGTTCACATGGAAAGTTTTAAGTGTTTTTAAGTATTCATGGGATGCAGTTAATTATGCCTACAAAGAAATATAAAAGTTGAGAATCAGTAATTTAACTATCCATCCCAAGAACTAGAAAAAGAATAGGAAATAATCTTCCAAAAAAAGGTAAAAGAAAATAAGGTAAAACATAAAATAATGAAATACAAAACAAATGAAAGATCAAGTCAAAAGTAGGTTCTTTGAAAAGTCTAATAAAACTGGTAAACTGCAAAGACTGATTCAGGAAACGACATAAAATGCCAATATAAGAAGTGAAAAAGTGCATTATAAAGGCATTAAATTACAAGGGTATGAACAACTTCATGTCAACAGATATGAGATCAATTTTCCACAAAGACACTCTGTACCAAAACTGACAAGAGAAATCTAAGTATTACAATTACTAAAAAGTTGAATATGTGACTAAAAAGCCTTCTTATAAAAAAAAAAAAAAGGCAAAGACCCCCCCAGATCCAGAAGGCTTTGCCTATGAATTTTACCAAATAAAGCAAAATAATAATAAAACCAATGTTAACCTCTTAAATGAGATAAAGATGTAACACTTTTTAACTTTTTTTTTTGATACTGGGGATTGCACCGAGGGACATTCTTACCTCCAAGTTATACCCCTAGCCCAATTTTTATTCCTTATTTTGAAACAGGGTCTCACTCAGTTGCACAGGGCCTAAGTAGCTGAGGCTGGCCATGAACCTGCAATGCATCTGTCTCAGCCTCCCAATACTGGAATTACAAGTGTGTGCCACCATGCTCAGCACTTTTTAACTTTTTAATGAGCCTACATAGTCTTGAAATCAAAACTTAGAAAATTACAGACAGATATAACTCATAAACAAAAACTCAAACCAGTGATAAAGGACATATTCATCAAAACCAAATGAGGACTACTCCAGAAACACAATTTTTTAAAACTGTTAACTCATCACATTATACAAAAGAGGTAAAGACCATATAATATTTAAAGTAAATCACTTGATAAAATTAAAGATCCATTCATGACAGAAATGTCTATCAAACTATGAATTAAAATAAACTTCTCTGATCTGATAAAACGGGTATTATTAAAGCAAACACCACACTTCACATTTTTAAATGTTGAATGCTTTTTCACCTGAAATTACAAATGAGACAAAGATGTCTGCAGCCACTAATGTAATTCAACAGTATAGTAAAGACCCAAGCCAGCAAAATAAGATTTAAAAAAAAAAAAAAGAAGATTTAGAGAGAATAAAACTTTCATTATTCACAGATGGTCTGATTGTATAGATGAAAAAATTCAAAAGACTCTAAAAAGTACTAGAAATGAGCAAATTAAGCAAGATTCTTGGATATATGATCTCAATACCAATTATCAATTTCCTTTTGATATACCTACAATTAGAAAATACAAATATAATGCACAATAATATAACAAACCAAATAACTTGAAGTAAATTTATAACTCCATTTAAAGTTTATTCTTACACAAGACTTTAGCACAAAGGAAAAAAAGTTTCCTTTTAAAGTAAAGAAAATCTCAGTAAATGTAGAGATAAACCAGGTTCATGGATTGGAAAACTCAGTATTGTAAAGATGTCAATTTAGTTCCAAATCACACTGCATAGATTAAGTTCATTCCTAATAAAAGTTCTTGCAGGCTTTTTATGGAAATTAACTGCTACTAAACTTTAGATGAAAATGAAAATTTGAACAAATAGGTGGACTTTTTCTACTCCAATGCCAGGATATAGTATAAAACTATAACAAGACATTGTGATCTTTGTGTGAAGATAGAAAAAAAGGGCCCAATGGAATTAAGTTAAAAAACAAACTCACACCTATAGAGCTACCTTATTTATTATAAAGGTGGCACTGCACAACAGATCTTTTTCATAAATGGTGATAGTTGACTGCACAGTAAATAAGAGAAAAATAATGTGGACCTCACCACATATAACCAGAAACATAACTTCTAGATACATCCTACTACAAGCTAAAAATAATAAACTTTCTAAAAGATTTTTCATGATGCTGTACTAGAGGAAAATTTTGGAAACAAGACACAAAAAATAAATTATAAAGAAAAAGATTGGTTTTGACCACCTGGATAGATATTAAGAAATTCTGTTCATTAAGTCATTATAATAGAGTGAAAAGTCCAGCATGGGAGATCCTTCCAATACATATAACAAAGGGTTCATACCTAGCATATATAAACAACTCCTATAAATCCATAGAAAGACCAAAAAATCCATGTGAATATAAAGGAGAAAGAATGAACAGGTACTTCACAAAAGAGGATATTCGAATGACCCACAATCCTTCATCTCCAACCATTAGAGAAATATGAACTAAAGTCACAATATTATACCATCACATAAACTGATCAGAATAGCTACAAAAATACTATTTATTACAAAGGGCTGATAAAGATATAGAACAACTGAAATTCTAATATGAACCAACAATTCCACCACCAAAAGACAGGTACGATGATGTTTACAGCAGTACTGTTCATAGACGCCTCAAAATTAAAACAACCTAAATGTCCAACATCAAAAGGGATAAATTATATGGAATAGTCATAGAATACTATAGTGTTAAAAAAGAACTACTACTACATTCAACAACAGATTAATGTTATAAAGTCAGTAAAATGTTAAATAAAGCTCAATTATAGGTAAAAGTATGTTAAGACACCTTGTAAGAGTTCATCTAACTGCACACTTATGTGTATGTCAATAAGAAAGTTTTAATATTTCATACATTCATCTCATCTTGCTCAAATCACCTAATACTTCATAATTTTCAAAATGCTGTATTTACTGGGACTTTGATTTGAATCAAGTCCTAAATCTCACTTAACACAGTCAAAACAGAAACCATCATCTTTTTGTTACGGGTTGAATCAGGTCCTCCCAAAAGATACACTGAAGCTATAACTCCTAGTACCTGTGAACATAGTTTTATTTACAAATAGTGTATTTTGAAGATGTAAGAAAAGATGTAACTTAAGTTGAGGGAACTGGAGAAGGGTGGGTCTTAACCCCATATGTTTTTTTTTTCTTCTTCTTCTTCTTCGATACTGGGGATTGAACCAGGGGCATTTTACCTTCCAGCTACACCTCCAGGCCTTTTTAATTTTGAAAGTGTCTTGCTAAATTGCTGCAGGTCTCACTAAGTTGCTATGCTGGCCTTGAACCTCCTGGCTCAGACTCCCAAATATTGGGATTACAGGCATGCACAACCATGCCCAGTGACTATTTCCTTATAAGAGAAAAATGCCATGACAAATATACAGGGAGTGTTGTAAGGCAGAGGCAGGTAACTGATGATTCAGCTGCAAGCCAAGAATACAAAATATTGCAGCCACCAGGCAAGCAAAGATTCTATCAAGAGTCTCAGGGAGAACATCCCCCGGCTGCCAACTTGGTGTCTGATTTCTAGGCTCTAGAACTGTAAGAGAATACATTTCTGTTGTTTTAAGCCATCTAATCTCTGGCACTTTGTTGTGGCAGCCCTAAGAAACACACACACCCTTTCATATAATATCTAATTCTTCCTTCAGCCTCTTATGCAGCAAATATTACACTACTCTCTCTCATTCAATACAAAAACTCCAAATACACTCATTTTCCTCACTTCTCATATATCTAGTATCATCAAGAGGTATTATTTTGCTCTCTACTGATCTCTTATTTCTAAGCTTTTCCCTTTTCTAATTCTGACCATACTAATTCGTACCTTAATAACACTATGACAAATCACTATTTCTTAAATACTACTTCCATCACATTTCTCTGTTCACAAACTGCCAGACATCCTATTACATGATAATCAAAAGGCACTCAGTAGTCTGACTCTGTTTTTTACTTCCTTCATTACCTGAATACAATTAGTGCCCAGGACCATACGTTACTTTTTTATCAGCTAAATAATGAATATTTTCTTTTGCAGTACCTAGAATAACCTCTGGTAGACTCAATGCTCAATTAAATATTATCAGCTACAAACATAAATTACCACTTCCACACCACCATTTACATTTTGCAAGTTCATGTTATGCCAACTAGTGCCTTCAATGCTGACTCACCGTTTATTATCATTCTTAGTTGATGTTTTATTCCATTTTATCCCAAAGGTTCTATCTTGTCCCAGCATCACCCACATTCACTTAATCTCAAAATACATCACTTAAGAGCTGGGTGTGGTGGTGCACTCTTGTAATCCCAGCATTTGGGAGGCTGAGACATTCTTATCTTTTGTTTTTAACAATTCTACTTATTTTCTGTTCCCGGACCATGTCCTGTAAAGGGGTTCCCACTCCTATCGCATAGACAAAGAAGTCTCATCATAAAAAATTAACTTATAAAGAAAAAAATTTCTTCAACTTTCTAGTGACACCCATGGACAAGATATTTTCTTAAGCTACAACAAAAATAACATCTACTTCCCAAAAGCAGCAATGCTAGTGCCAAAATATCCAGTGTCTAAGCGGCAGCAAGTCATAACTTTGATAGATACTTCAGGATTATCTTCACTGTGGTTCCAGATTTAGTTCAAGGTGCCTGCCTGTCTTCCCTTGGTTCTTGATTTCCATACCTGAGACAATATCCTTTAATAAATCTCATTAATTACCGTCAAGTTTTTGATGTTTGGTAACTAAGAACCTTGGGATGTTATAACAAAGTATCACACACTAGGTGGCTTAATGGACATAATTCTTATGGTTCCGGGGGCTGAAAGTCTAAAGTAAGAATACTATCATGGTTGGGTTTCTGGTACGAGCTCCCTTTCTGGCTTGCAGATCTTTTCTTTCTTGCTGTATCCTCACAAAGCTGGGAAAGACCATCAATCCTATGAGAGGAGCCTCTACCATCCTGACCTCATCTATACTCAATTACCTCTCAAAAGTCTCACCTCCTAAAACAATGGGGGTTAGGGGTTCAACATATGAGGGGTAGCACAATCATCTTCCCCCGAAAATTTTTCTTTCTCATCTTTCCACAAAATAGGCCCTAGCCAACTACTTCTTCAGTATCCTCTCATTTCTTACTCAAGATTTGGCTTTTTCTCCCATTTTTTACAGAAATTACCAAGTCATCAATGTCCTCTTCTTAACTAACAAATGTATTTGTTCATGTATCAAGTTTCTTTTTCCAAATCTCTCTCAATCTCTATTTCTATCTCTCTCCTCTTCCCCTCTCTCTCCCCACCTCCTTCCTCTCCCTCCCTCTCCCCCCCCCCACATTCAAATTACTTCAATCTTAACCCCTCCACATCCCTTTCTCAGGCTTCTCTTTTTCCTTTTCTGGTCCCTCCTTCTCTTCCTCTTCCCACTGTGTCTTCTTATAGCTCATCTAATTCAAATGCCTCAATCCTAATTCCTAATTTCACATCCTACCTTCTACCTCCACTTCTAACTACAGTTCAGAAACAGTCCCCCCACACACACAAACACCAGAGGAACCACAATTAAAATGCCTCTAAGAACTCAAAGAATTGACTAATCAATTCCTTCATCATCCCTTCCTAGTAAGGTAAGGGAGAAATCCACGTTTGTATTTAACTCTTTCTCATTCACACTAATAACCACCTTTACTCCTCAGATCCAGCCCTCCTTTCAAATTCCCCTCTACAAAATTGTCATTTATCTTTGTAATCCTCTCTTCTTGTGGACCACTGCAAAGGTTTCCCCTTTCACCTGTCTCTCTTACCACCAATTTATTTTTTACACTGTTTTTAGACTATACAATATTCTCAAATTACAGAGTTAACTCAGTAGTTACTTGTCTTCAAAAGGCCCTCACTGCCTACCAGAAAGTCTAATTAACTTGGGGGGGGGGGGGAATCCACGACTTCCCTGCATAAAGTTCATGCCTGAAAACCAGGGAACACTAATTCCTTCTAGGGAGCCCTCATTCCAGTGTTCTTTTCAACTTTTAATGCCCTCTTTTTTGCTAAACTTCCCTCACAAATGGCAAATCTAAACTCCAGGCTTCAACTAAAAAATTAGCTCCTCTTTAAGTTTTCCTCCATCCTCAGTAAAACTGCTCCTTCTTCTATAATCCCATAACAATTTATGTTTCTAAAATAAAACAATTCATTTTCCTTTGCATTTTTGTTAGTTGTATTTGTAGAGCCTTTTATTGCAAACAAATTTTCACAGCAATTCTGTGAATTGGCCAAATGAATATTCCTTTCACTGATTAAAAAAAAACAACTCTGTTCTGCCCACCTAAACTCTATTCTTGAAAACATACCTGAGATGTTTCATATCTTCTAACTAGTTTTCCTTGACTATTCCAATCTGTATTAATCTTTTAGTTAAAAAGATTATACCACTTGATATATTGTTTCAAATGTATGTATATATACACATACACACATTTTTTTCTAGCATGTTGTGCTGCTAGTTTACCAATTGGTTTGTAAATTTCAGAGCAGCCACCACGCCTTATTCTACCATGGCATCCTTTACTCTCCTTAGCACATACATGGCTGGTGCTCTATTACCTGTTTCCTAATTGATGCTCAGTAGGCCCCAATCTGTGGCTAGTGGCAATTTCTAAGCTCTTTATTTTTTGCATAATAGATCAACTGTTGTCAATAACTAAACTCTGATATGTTAACAGTAAACACTACCCATGCCATTCCTGAAATTTAAAGCATGGAGGTCAGCTGGGCACAGTGGTGCATGCTTATAATACCAGTAATTAGGAGGTTGAGACAGGAGGATCACAGGTTCAAGGCCAGCCTCAATGACTTAGGGAGACTCTTTAAAAACAAAAACGAACATACCGCACAATTCACAATTGGCAAACTATGGAACCAGCCAAGATGTCCTGCAACAGATGAATGGATTACAAAACTATGGGATATGTACACAATGGAATTTTACTCAGCCATAAAGAAGAACAAAATCATGTCATTTGTAGGGAAATGGATGGAACTGGAAAACATTATACTAAGTGAGATTAGTCAGTCACAAAAAGTAAAAAATCGTATGCTCTCCCTAATATGCGGAAGCTAGAGAGAAAGTGGGTCATAAGAGGGACTCTAAACGAAGAAGGAGAAACCTTAGATGAGCAAAGAAGGTGACTTAACTGAAGGTAATGCAGGCAGGGGGGCACCCTAATGCACGTGATGTGCTTTCACAAACATATCAATCACTAAATTGAACTTGAGAAGGAGGCAGGGTGCGGGAGTGGGGCAGTAATTGGGGAAAGGCTAAATGAGAAATGTGTGCATGTATGCCTTTATCAGCTTGTACCTAACAAAGATGTATGATTACAATGCACCAATAAAAAAATTTTTTTTAATAAAGTATGATACAATAAAAAAAAGAAAGGGCTGGCTGGGGGGTGTAACTAGGAACTGGAACACCCCTGGGTTCAATCTCAAGTACCAAAAACCAAACAAACAAAACAAAAAATAAACCTTAGAGGTCAAAGAAGTATTCTAATCATCTGATGGGAGAAACGTCTACAGAACGACTATTTTAGATGACTGTAGAGGGCAGCAAAGCAACAGAAGTATCCCTGAAAAATCATGTATTTTACTTACAGATTTGTTTTTATACTTTAACATATCTTGATAACATACGCTATCAAGATAAAAGCTTTATGAGAAAAAGGGACTTTTGAGGATGCTATACACCTCAGTTGCCTACCTCAATTACCACCTACTTATATACTTAAACATTTTTATTGTCAACTATTAAATACAATGGACATTTATCAATGCTCAGATCCTTTTACATATATATGGATAATACATTAGATAACAATGGATGACTTCAAAATAGTCAATGATTTGCTGACTCCTTAAAAATCTAAAAGTTGAAAATATTTTCCAACTGAAAAACATAAAATGATCTACTTTTATTTTTCCTAATTTTGCTTTCTTAAATACAGAAAAGAATATTAATAGTCTAATTAGACAGTCTCATTTCCCGCTAAAAAAGAACACTAGCATTCTATTACAAATTCTAACCTTGATGTTGCTCCTTTTTGTTATTCAAAAATCAGTCAACTGTAGGGTCTATACCAGCTTTCTAAAAAAAATTATGAATTCTTTCCACTGTACAGCAAATAGAAGGCTACAACTCAAAAAAGAATAGATCCTGCCGAGCATGGTGGCGCACGCTTGTAATCCCAGCATTTGGGAGGCTGAGACCAGAGGATCCCAGTTTGCGGCCAGCCTCAGCTACCTAGCGAGGCACTCGCAACTTAGTGAGACCCTGTTTCAAAATAAA